>JBBPBX010024012.1:27840-40038 GCA_038048925.1 Garcialebias charrua
TGACAAGATTACTCAATTTTTGGAGAATGTATAATGTTCTATAGTTAGTCATTTCAACTTATGGTATCATATTTAAACAATGACTTATCATAAATTGGGCTACTTTTCTAGCTTGCCATCCTAAGTTGGAGAAAAACATTATTTGAAGTTGTGTTAACTTGTGGTTTTAAGGCAGCTTTTGAATTCAAGTTTTTAAGTCTAACCACCCTATTTATTTTAACAGTGTAAATAAACAGCACTCTTTACAATAAATAAACTATACTAACACTAATAAAACATCTTAAAAAACACAACAACAGAACCAGAACAATGAGCAGCAACAGACTGTTTAAAATCTAACTACCGGTAATCAAGTTTTAAGTTTTTGTCCAAAAGACCAACTTGTCCACATTTTCTGATAAAAGCAAAGATCTAGTTGCAGTGAAAATCTCCAGCAGTGGAGAAAATAATCTCAATAACAACAGGTAGCAGCAGTGTGGCTGTATTTGTCCTCATTACTCAAAACAACCTCTTCTTGGACCTGCTCCCCCGGGTGGGACAGGTCCCTGGAAAGGTTCAGAGTTTAGTCATCAGAAACTTCTTAGCTGCAGGTGATCTGGTGGATTTCCCTGAAGAGGAAGAAGTAAGCTGCTATCTCTGTCCCAGACCGGGAATAAAACACAAAGAGGTAAAAAAAGAGCTAATAAGATTAAAATTTTAAATTAAAAATGTTTATTAGATAAATGGTAAATGGTAAATGGAGCTTATTTATATAGCGCTTTCTAGCCCCCTGTGAGGGACCCCAAAGCGCTTTACAATACCAACCATCCACCCATTCATACACCGGTAGTGGCAGACTGCCTTACAAGGTGCTTTCCAGTCCTACCGGGAGCAACTCGGGGTTAAGTGTCTTGCCCAAGGACACACCGACACATGGTGTGGGGAACCGGGATTCGAACCGCCAACCTTCCGATCGGGGGACGACTGCCATTACCACTACGCCACGGCCGCCCTCTAATAATAATAATAAAAGAACAATACAGGTAGTCCCCGATTTACGAGCGAGATCCGTTACAACGAGGCGCTCGTAAACCGGAAATCTCGTAATTTGGAACGGCCGCCACGCTTCTCGTAAGTCCGGAATTTCGCTCGTAAATTGGAACGGTTTTGCTAGCGCGACTACGAACACTCGTTTTTCATCGAAAAACTGCTTATGAGTGCATAAAAATGATCGGAAACGTGTGTCCACATGTTTAGCTAACGAACTGTGGTGAAAAAACACAGGAAAACTCAGTATTTTTTGCGTTTTTTCCAAAAATTCGCCAGCTCGTAAGTCTGGAACCTCGTAGATCAGAGCGCTCGTAAATCGGGGACTACCTGTACCTCTTCTTGAACGGTTGAGGTGGTTGAATATTTCGGTCATCATCATCATCATCAGGGCTTTAAGCTGGTCCAGGGCTTGTTGACAATATCAGTTTTAGTTTTTTCATAAAGTGCTGAACTTTTTGACTGAAGTGTTGACATGATGGATGTTGTAGCTCAAGAACTTTAAAGCCGGCGCATCAACAAAATTCAGACGTAGATCCAGATCTTTAAAAACTCCTATAGTTTGTGTTATTGGTATGGACTGATCTGAATTACATGATAAAGGTTGTTTAAATGCAGCTGCTGACTGCAGTGTTTACAACACTGCTTTTCTTGCTCGAAGAAGACATTCACATTGGGATGACGTCGTTTCAAGTCTGTTAACAAGTTAGACGTGTTGCTGCTACAGACACCGGTCTTGTTGGTTCTCTTGTGGCGGAACGCTTCTCTGCGCGTCCGCATCAATCTTTGTGAAACAACGTCCACACACAGCTTTGGATTTGCGCTCGTCTTTTAACAAGGAAGCCATAACGATAACAAACAGGAGACCGCAACGAGAAGCTAGCCTGCTAAATGCTGCACATGCTGCAAGATAATAGCGCCATGCTGAAACACGCCTAGGAATTTTTAGTACCGCGGCACATATATTTTCCCGTTAATGTTAAATGACTGATAAAATAACCGAAACGGTATGCAGGTGGACCGAACCGAACATGCCGTACTAAAACGGTTTTGTACACCCACGTGTACTGTTACATCCCTACTACAAATTTGACAAGTTTACTTACAAGAGGGCAGAGTTCAAAACAGCCTTACACAGACGTTACATTGAAGCTCCGGTCACGAGGTCTGCCCAAGTACAGTATAAAGAAGTCCTTTTTATAATCTAAAAAAGCTAAGTCTGGTCCTCTGGACACTCAAAAAACAAAACAAAAGAAAGCAAAAAAAGTTTGCTTTGTTTTGTTTTGTTTTTTGAATGTCCAGAGGACCAGACTTAGCTTTTTTTGTTGTTGCTTTTTCTACCTGGATTATTGAGCATGCATCAGGGTCCTTTTTATAATGCTTATCGGAAAAAGATATGGTCAAGATGACCTCTACTTTCCAGCTTACAGACAACGGAGGAGGAGGCCTTGGAGTTTATCAGGTGTGCAGGCTCCGTGCTCCTCACAAAGCTCTGAGCGATCTCTCTTGGGCAGCAAAGCAACTCTCTAATTCACACATAGTTTAACATTAGTTACTAATTAACATCCATAACCTCTACCTAAATTCCCCTGACACTTATAATTTTGAAAAAAGTAAAATTATGAGAAATAAGTTTTACTTCTTACCTCAAAGCAGAGTAAGTTTTATTTTAGACATTAAAGGTGTCGCCGCAAATGAGCAGAATTTATTAAAATTTGTGATTTAATGGGATTTTCAAAATAAAAGTAAATAACAACAGGAAACTGAAATAATTCTGAACTGGACTGCTTTTATCTTGGACACCATAATCACCATGGCGTGCTGGAAAACGTTTGTCCTACTGCGTATGTTCTTACCCCATGATGGATACCTCACAGGCTAGCGTGTTGAATCTGGGATGTAATCTCAGAAGCTGAGGTCTTCCAAGAAATTATCTGCAGCTGTTTGGAAGAACTGACATCCCTCCCTTCTGCTTGGATTTGGTAGTGGCAAGATAGGCAGGATCTTCCAGATGTCCATGATGAAATGGTTAACAATGAGAGTCCAGTGGTTTAATTATACCAAATTCTCAGATTTTTCACAGCTTCAAAAACCAACACATTTAGACACATCTGGGAGATGGGCTACAACTGTCGGGTTCCTCGGGTCAAGCCCCTTCTGAACCTGAACCAACATAGGAAGCGTCTCAACTGGGCCAAGGAGAAGAAGGGCTGGACCATTGGCCAGTGGTCCAAGGTCCTCTTTTCAGATGAAAGCAAAGTGTGCCTTTCATGTCCCCAGATCCAAAATGAAATCCAGAGGCGATTGGGCTTTTGTGGTTGCTGCTCCAAAGCTGTGGAACAGTTTATCTGAGAATTTAATGACTGCTCAGACTGTTGAGACTTTTAAATCTTTGCTCAAGACTCATCTGTTTTCCTTGGCATTTGATCCACGCAGAGTCTGAGAACAAATTATGAGCAGATTTTATTGTTGTTGTGTTAACTTGTATCCTCTTTGCTGACGAAACTACGTTTCTATATAATGGTAACAATATGAAGCAGATGTCCAAGCTTGTGAATAATGAACTACTAAAAATTCAAAAATGGTTCAAATCAAACAAATTATCCCTAAATTTGGACAAAACCAAGTATACGATATTCAGTACAAAAAAGGAATCTGCTGATGTTACAATTAATATTGATGGTGTGGAAATCTGCAGAGTTAGTGTAATAAAGTTTCTGGGGGTCATTATCGATGACAAATTGATATGGAAAAATCATATAAATTCTGTCAAGAAAAGGATAGCTAAATCAATTGCAGTTCTGTACTGTATAAGGTTAGGAAATTGTTAGAGGATAGAGCTCTGTACTTGTACAACTCAATTTTTGTCCCGCACACCATTTACTCTGTCGAAGTTTGGGGTAAAGCATGTAAGACATTTACCAAGCCGATTTTTGGCCTACAGAAAAGAGCCATAAGAATAATCACTGGGAAACACTACTGTCACCCATCAAGTGTTTTATTTTACAAATTGAAGTTATTAAAATTCCATGATTAAGTGGATTACAATATCCTTTCAGTTTTGTACAAAGCTCACATAAATGAATTACCACCAAACATTCCAACACACTTTCTTAAACGTCAAAGTTGCTATAATTTAAAGGGAATTGAGATTTTTGTGAGACCGAAATTCAGAAACAGTTTGAGGGGTTGGTCAACCTCGATCCAAGGAATTAGATTGTGGAATAATTTGGAAGCTGAAATTAAGAATGCAAAATCAATATCTTCATTTAAGAATACGATAAAAAAAGCAAAAATATATATAAATTAATTTATCTTGTCTACCGTATTTTCCTTTCTATAGGTTGCACCGTTGTATAGGCTGCACTGTCCAATTATTGCCAAAAAATTGGAAAAATCCATAAATAGATTGCACCGGTGTATAGGTCGCACCTACGTCACTGCCGACGTAACGCGTCATCCACCGCTGACGTTCCGCGTGACCGCTGAGACAACCCGACAATATGGACCGAGTGTTTAGCTCTGCTGCTAATGTCTGCCAGAAGCTAACAGAAGCTAAACACGAGACGAGTCCGTCTCTGAAAACACAAATAAAAAAATCGAATCTCATCTCAAATGTTTTCTCCAGGACATAGTTAAAGCTCCACTGACATGTTCTTTTGACTTTTCAAAAAATGGCACAACATATATAAATATTAAGATAGACCTCTGACCGTTTTTGCTAAAATAATGTTAAATGAATGACAATTTCTCTCAAAATAGTTTAAAATTAGCGCCGTTTTTTTAGACCGTAAATCCGGATTTTCCGGTCACGTGAGCATTCCTGTTTCTGACGTCACGTCCGTAAATTTCGCCAGCGCACCTAAAAACACTCTATTTTCATCTAAAAACTACTTTTGAGTGCATAAAAATGATCGGAAACGTGTGTTTATATGCTTAACTTGCTAACTGTAGTGAAAAAACACATGAAAACTCAGTATTTTTTTCGTTTTTTCCAAAAATTCGCAACCCGGAAGTCCGTTCGTAAATTTCGCCAGCGCACCTAAAAACACTCTATTTTCATCTAAAAACTACTTTTGAGTGCATAAAAATGATCGGAAACGTGTGTTTATATGCTTAACTTGCTAACTGTAGTGAAAAAACACATGAAAACTCAGTATTTTTGTCGTTTGAGCAGAGTTCAGTATCGGACGTGACGTCAGAAACGGGAATGCTGACACGTGACCGGAAGATCCGGATTTACGGTCTAAAAAAACGGCGCTAATTTTAAACTATTTTGAGAGAAATTGTCATTCATTTAACATTATTTTAGCAAAAACGGTCAGAGGTCTATCTTAATATTTATATATGTTGTGCCATTTTTTGAAAAGTCAAAAGAACATGTCAGTGGAGCTTTAAGTACATTGGAGTGTTATAATTACTCTGTAAGCAGAAAAAATATACATCGAGTGGTTTCGAAGCTATTTATAACGTAAACAGACGTAAACCGACATAAAATGAAGGCTAACACGAGACGAGTCCGCCTCTGGCATGAATAAAAAATCGAATTTTATGTCAAATGTTTTCTATAGACCATAGTTACGTACATTAAAGCTCATATAATTACACTCTGTAAGCAGAAAAAATATACAGCGAGTGGTTTCGAAGCTATTTATAACGTAAACAGAAGCTAACACCAGAAGCTAACAGAAGCTAAATGCTACAAAAAGATTTTGTTTTTTTTTAAATCTCAAACATCTAATAAAGGTACTCACTTGTAAACATCCACACTGTGATTCCATTCCATTCTGCAAGTTTCAGAAAAATCCACTGAGTGGTTCTTGACTTATCTTGCAAACAAACAGCAAACAAACAGAGCTATCATAAGCTACATCCAGACCAGGAGGCCGACAGAGTTAGTCCGAGCAGAGGAGCTTTTTTCGGACACATGAGCTGGAAACGGTCTTCTTCTTCTTCTTGGGTTGGTGTACTCCTCTGGAAGTGGTACTGCACTGCGCCCCTAGCGGCCGAAAGTGGTACTGCACCATTTTCTGCCAAAGTGAAAAGGGTCACAACTCAGCCAAAAATTGGGTCTAAAAATATGGGAAAAAATCCATAAATAGGTTGCACTGGTGTATAGGTCACAGGCCTTGAAAAAAACCATAAAAAGGTGCGACCTATACACTGGAAAATACGGTAGTTTCAAAATTGTTAATTACATGTGTTGTTCCTTTTTGTCTTCTTGACTTACTATCATTATTATTGCCTGTACATATTTTCAGCTTTCTTTTTTGTTGCTTATTGAAGGTTTTTTTGGTTTGAATTGATTTGTTCTGTACAATGAGGGCGGATAGAATAAGATATTCTCTTCATTCTGCCACCCTTCATTTTAAATTTATATTGCTTGTCTTGTGTCATGTGTCTATTCAAATGTTGTGCGATTTTTATTTGAAATGAATAAATAAATAAATAAATAAATAAATAAAAAATAAACTTTATTATGTTTCAGTGGCACTAGAGGCATTGTACTCTTTTATTTTTATCTGTTTTAACTGTAGAGCACTTTGGTCAGCTTCTGTTGTTTTTATGTGCTATATAAATAAAATTGACATTGCCATTTGACATTAGGAAATCAAGGTCCATGGGTTTGGAGGAAAAAGGGTGAGGAACAGAACCCATACTGCTTGAGGTCCAGTGTGAAATATTCAGTCAGTCATGATTCGGGGTTCAATGTCTAGTGCAGGTGTTGGTAAAACCTGCTTTCTTAAAGGGTGTGTGACATGATGTTGGAACTTTGCATAAAGTGGCACAACATATATATCTTGTATCATTCAACTATGTTCATTTTCGCAAACAAAATGATCAATATATGAACATTTGATTCAAAGTGATTTTAAATTTGGCGCCTTGTTTCGCCGCGGGAAATCCGGGTACTTCCGCTTGCGTTGTTTGTGATGTAGTCACAGGAAGGTCTGCTAGAACGCCCCTTTTAAATAACAATGGTGGACAATATAGAAACTGACGCATTTAGCAATAAGTGAAGATTTGAGCGATTTGTCTTCGGTTTGGGAAGCCGAAGTTAGTTCGGGTGATGAACAAGAAACAGCTGGTTCTAATTTAGGTCTGCACCTGTATTTATATGAGCCTTTACGTTCAGGAAGCGAGGGGGAACCAGAGTTTTCAAAGGAGGAATGATCCAAGATTGAAGTGATGGAAACCATTCTTAGTCGTCTACAGAGCACTGAATGGTAATATGTTAATTTATGTATCTAATAATTATTCAACATTACTTATAGTTTAAAAAAGATGAGTCCCTTTGAAGTATTCGTTTTATTTTATACGTTTATTCTAACATACGTCATGAAAAACATCATTCATGTAATGTGCATGTTTTACTGCACTGAATGTTCACTTTACAGTATATTAAAGCTGCACTGTGTAACTTTGTAGTGCAGTCCGCAACTTTTCTAACAATATATTTTTAACATATTTCTTCACTCTGTCACCATCTACTGACAAACTGATGTTAGTCAAAGTAATCTCTGAAAAAAACTATAGTCCCCTTGCTTCTCTATTAGCATTTATAAAAACACTAAAAACACAGAGTGACCCGCCATTAACCAGCCAATAAAAACAGAGTTTGTAACCAGCCAATAAAAACAGAGCTTGAATTTGAATCAGCCAATAAAAACAGAGCTTAAATTTGAATTTCAGCAGAGCAAGGGGAGCAGAGCCATATATGGCTCTGAGGGGGAGGGATCGGAATGATTTGCCTGTTGAAAATATTTCTAAGTTCTGTGCTCTACAGAAAGTTACACATAGCACCTTTAAGAGTTTATATGTCAATCATCACATCAAAAACGAAATTTCACTCAAATTCTGTCTAAATAACATCACTACTTAGCTTCATTGTCAAAGCTGGATCATCAGGGTGTACTTGGTTTCAGCTGTAATAATCAAAATAAAACAATATTTGATATTCACCCTAGTTTAAGTTTAATCATATAAATATTTGCCAATTTAAGCTTTTTCTACCTTTTCAGCCACTTCTGTTTTTGCATATTTAGCTAATGTTATCTGTTTTCAGATAAATTCAAGTTTTTCGTAGTAATTTCCGCTACTTTCAGCCTAATTAAATTATTTCTGCTAATTTCCGTCCCACAGTGGATCCGAAGAAACTGGTCGCAGATCCGATCCATCCACCCATACTGAGCAAGCCCCTCGATTCCCCTGGGCTGCAGGACCACCCGAACGCCAGACAGAACTATTCACTGAGCAATAGTTACTCCTTCCATCAGCCTGCCAAACGCCTTGTTGTCACAGACAGCTGTCTGCAACTAACTTCGGCTTCCCAAACTAAAGACAAATCGCTCAAACCTTCACTTAGATTGCTAAATTCATCGGTTTCTATATTGTCCGCCATTGTTATTTAAAAGGGGCGTTCTAGCAGACATTCCTGGGACTACGTCACAGACGACGCATGCGGAAGTACCCGGATTTCCCGTGGCAAAACACGACGCCAAATTTAAAATAACTTTGAATCAAATTTTCATATATTGATCATTTTGTTTGCAAAAAAAACATAGTTGAATGATACAAGATATATATGTTGTACCACTTTATGCAAAGTTTCAACATCATGTCATACACCCTTTAAATCCAAGGTCACCACAACCATCTACCAGAATGTTTTAGAGTACCGGTACTTCATGATTCCTTCTGCTGAGGATCTGTATGGACATGCAGATTTCATCTTCCAGCATGACCTGGCCACCACCCATGCCGCCAGAAGCACCAAAACCTGGTTTGATGCCCATGCCATCACATCACTCGCCGGATCTAAACTCCATCGAGAATCTTTGGGGTATCCTCAAGAGGAAAATGAGGGGCACCAGAACCAACAAAAAAGATGAGCTGACAGCAAGCAATGAGGAAATCTGGCCTTCCATAACTCCCAGGCAATGCAACAGGCTGATTGCCTCAATGCCACGTCGCATCGAGGCAGTAATTAAGACAAAGGGATACCCAACCAAGTATTGAAGAATGACATATCTTTTTGAAAGTACCATACTTTAATTGATTTGTTGTGATCGTAATTTCTTTCTTTTTTTCTGTAAAAACTGAGAAGTAGTGTGGACTGATTTCTTCACAATATTCACATTTTTTGAATTCCTGTTATCGTGGGTTTCATGAGCTGGAAGCCCAAATGATGTAAAAATAAAAATAAAAAATACTTGAAATTGTTTAAATTGTGGGCCCTGAATCTATCATCTATTAAAGATTAACTTTTTGAATGGAATTATGGAAGTTAAACAACTTTTCCATGATATTCTAATTTTTTGGAAAGGGTCTGTAGGCATAATCCTTTTATAAGCTCACTCCTATGGCTAAGAAAATGAAATTCATGTAACAATTTATCACAATGACTTTAGGTGCACTTGACTTTTATTTTAACTTTTTATTTAATTTTTTACACAATCCCATTGTGCTAAGCAATAGTGATACTTCTTGCAAAACCACTTCTCTCCCCAGCTCGTTCTTATCACTGCTTACCGGAGAGTAGCGCCGCAACTATAAGTGCGTGATAAGAAAAAAAGGAAAGAAAATTAACAAAACTGGCACCTGACGGAACACACAGTGAGGCAGGGCTTACATTGAGATGTCGGATCACAGTCTCTTCACCAGCTGACATCCTTAAAGGGATGAGCCCATACTTTTCTTCATCCGTCAGACAATCGGTTCAATAATTGTTTTTTTGCTTTTCTTTAGTTTTTTTCTCTTTTCTTAAAAACGCACCACTTGTGATTTCGTAGGTGGTTGATTTAACAGGTGTGTAAACTCCCCGGTGCATTACTTGGCGTCCAGCCGGTTCATCTAGGACAAACTTCCTCTTCCTCCTGGCCAAAAACATACTGACGCTCCCCTCTGGGTGATCAGCCTGAGGTGAGGACTCTGTTCCTCCGTCCAGAGTCCACCCGCACTGTCCCTTAAATTATTTTCTTCTTTACATGTCTTCCTCTGCTGTAACAGCTCCAACAGCTCCCAACACATGCTACTCCAATCAGTCAATCACACCATCACCCCACAGGTGTGCTGCCAGCTCAGCTCAACCACTTGTGTGGCTGAGCCCCGCCCCCTTCACCAGTGAACCGTCAAAAGGTGCCAAAAATAAAAATAACAAAAACAAAAGACTGAAGAAAATATGCCCATGTAACATACTCAACTGCTACAAAGTAGTTTAAAAAATATATTAACTTTACCCAGTGAAAAGGTGACTGTGTGGTGTGTTGGGGAAGTATGTGGCCTCATCTCTCTCTCACCCAGTAGGAGGAGCCAGCGAGGTGCTCCCCAGGTTTAACCAGAGGTGATGAAGAAGAAGTGTTCGTGTGTTCATTCATTCATTCTGTAACTGGTTTTGACGTTCGAAGGATTAAAGGCAACTGCTTGCAGATCAGTTTGTTTCTCCTTCTTCACACGCTACAGTTGGTGACCCCGACGTGAAATATGTCAGAACCAAACGAGGATGTTGTTTCTTCTTCGGACCCCGCTGCCGCGACGTCTGCCCAGCTGTTGCAGCCGAACCTAGCCGACTTTGCTCCCGCAGCGAGTGTTAAGCTCCCGGAGTTCTGGCAGAGTGACCCGGTTTCGTGGTTCCAGCACATCGAGGCACTCTTTCGCCTCCGAGGCGTGAACGCAGATGAAACCAGGTACTTCTTGGTCGTGTCGGCTCTGGATATGCAGTCAACCCGCAAAGCCATGCCGCTGCTGCGCGCACCGCCGCACGTGGACAAATATGGCGCCCTCAAAGAGTTTCTGCTTCGAAGGTACACTTTGACTTCAACTGAGAGGGCTGATAAACTGCTATCGCTGCCGGGTTTGGGTGACGGCACGGCTGTGAACATGATGGACAAAATGCTGTCGCTACTTGGTTCAGACGACGGGGGTTTCCTTTTCCCTCACATTTTCCTGCGCCAGCTTCCGTCGCAAGTGAGGGCTACTTTGGCCAATTCCCCTTGTTTATCTACCGGTGATTACCGGGGTTTGGCGGAGGAGGCGGACCGGGTCCTGCTGGCTACCAGACGGTTCACGGTGCAGAGTACATCGGTGGAGCCGGAGCAGATGGAGATGGAGGAGCCAGCGGCGGTTTCAGCTGTTGGCGCGCGAACTCGGCGGGGGAGCTCCCTTTGTTTCTACCACCGGAGGTTCGCAAACAAAGCTAAGCGCTGCATCCCACCATGTGCATGGGTGTCGGGAAACGAGGAAGCCGGCGCTCAGTAGCAGCTGTGGGCGCTGGCGAGCGAGGTGAGCTGCTCTTTGTCACAGACTCCCTGTCAGGACGTCGTTTTCTGGTTGACTCTGGCTCCCAGAAGAGTTTAGTCCACCCTGTTGGACCTGAATTAGCAAGCCGAGGCAGTGGCCCACTGCTAACTGCTGCTAACGGTTCTCCCATTGGAACTTTTGGCACTAGACGGGCAACAGTTTCTTTCCATGGTCGTGAGTTCGAGTGGGACTTTGTTGTTGCCTCAGTGACTGTTCCTATTATCGGTGCAGATTTTTTATGTGCTCATGGACTGTTAGTAGATGTTGCTAACCGCAGACTTATTGACGCTGTAACTTTTGCAACTTTCCCATGTGTATCTGGGGGGGCTGGGCCGCTAACTCATGCTAATGTTTTAGTTTCAGGAGATGTTTTTCAAGGTTTGTTGGCAGAATTCCCCTCTTTAACTACACCTGCTTTTTCCTCTTCAGAAACTAAACACGGGGTCGAGCATTTCATCCCCACTACGGGACCGCCCGTTTTCGCACGTGCACGCCGCCTCGACGCTGTTAAACTGGCCATCGCTAAAGAGGAGTTTGGTACCATGGAGAGGTTGGGTATTGTTAGACGCTCTAACAGCCCGTGGGCCTCCCCCCTTCACATGGTACCAAAAGCAGACGGGTCGTGGCGCCCATGTGGCGATTTTCGCCGTTTAAATAACGTGACGACGCCTGATCGCTACCCCATTCCGCACATTCAGGACTTTTCTGTTCGGTTGTCGGGTGCTTCCATTTTTTCTAAGGTGGATCTGGTGCGCGGCTACCATCAAGTCCCAGTGCAGTCCAGCGATGTACCTAAAACTGCAGTAATCACCCCCTTTGGGCTTTTTGAGTTCCTCCGCATGCCGTTTGGACTAAAGGGGGCAGCACAGACTT
>JBBPBX010024013.1:3854-29846 GCA_038048925.1 Garcialebias charrua
GTGTGTGTGTGTGTGTGTGTGTGTGTATATGTTTGTGTAAAGGTGTTTTAAACCCTTCCCACACTCTTACAATATTGTAAGCAATACAGGGAGTCCTCGACTTACAGCAACTCGGACTTACGAACGCGCTCCGAATGCCAGTACGTGCTGTGTTTATACATGAATGTGTGGTGTACAGTAATGTGTTAGCTAACCATTTGTAAATAAAGTTCTGTACATGTTTATGGACCAGTATGTATGCTTGTTCAGTCTCATGACGATAAACGGGTGTGCGGCAGCAACGTACAAACGCCACGTGTTCTGAGTTTTGACTTACGTCCAAAAATCCGGAATTACGAACAACACGTGTTCTGAGTTCTGACTTACGTCAAAATCGGGTTACGAACGGTGCGTAGGTCCGGAACTCGTTCGTAAGTCGAGGACTACCTGTATTTCTAAACTGTAAACGTTCTAAAAGAGCACAAAATGTCATGGCTTCCCTCTCTTTGCCTCTGCTGCTCTCAGCCATCTGCAAGTGCGGAGAACAGCTGATCAGCTGCAGGAGGAATCTTATCCTGCAGTCTGGGCTGCACAAATGTGCAGGAGGTGCTAAATAATTTAAAATAATTAATTTTAAATAAAAATACCATGCCTACCGTGCGGCTCATCCATCAATCAGCCAATTGTATGTCATGTCCAATCTTATTTTGAAAAACCGCAATAGAGCGAGTCCGCGAAAAATGAGCCGTGAATTAGTGAGGGACTACTGTATTCAAAACAGGACCCACATAAAAGAGAATTTCCACCATATAAAACAAACCAAGCTTAAAGTTGAAAGCAACATGAGGAGAGGAGGAGCAAATATAGAAAATGTTTTTTTTTTTTTCATAAAACATAAGACTACTGACATTTTTATTTCCAAAAACAAAAATATGTCCCTGTTGCTATGAGAATGTATATAGTGCAAAGATATATTTCACTAACGGGCTGAGTTCATCAGAGGTTGTTCAGTCTGTCTCTTCATCTGTAAAATATGAAGGTATTAAACAACATCTTATCTTTCTAATTAATTTATTTTACCATTTTATTTTTATTTTTAAGGTCAGAGTGAAGTAATGAGTCACAGCTGATGAACCGAACAGCCTCTGAGCACAGTTAGTTTAGCACTTATTTCACTCTTGAACACACCCCGCGTGAAGTACTGATAGCTTCACTCCAACATAAGAACTGTCCAGAGAGCTGCTGTGCAGGTAAGATACTGACAGCTCATAACCACACCACTTAAAAAGCCAAATTATCTAATTTATTATATTCCCTGGATTGGGACAGAAATGAATTCTTAAACACGTGAGGAAAAAAACAGCAGGAGAAAATGAGGAGTTGAAAAGGAGCAGCACAACTCCTCTTGTCTCCAGATGATATTAGGAAATGTGCTTGTTTATTTGTGTGCACACTCAGATATTTATTAGAGCAACATCTGACAGAAACACTGATCCAACAACCGGCAGCGCCTGGATCCATCTGATCCACTCAGACACACACAAGACTGAAAGGAACCATTTAATGCACCACAAATATCTGTGACTTGTTTAACAGACAAGAGGGAGGACACTGCTCTGTATGTACACACGCACACACAAAAACAATAACAACAATTAAATAAACGGACAGATGAAGAACCATCTTCTTCTGACGGAGGAGAAGAAAAAAAACTGAATACCAACAATTAGGATTAGAATATGTAGTTCATTCAACATGAACTACTGGATCTAGCATTGAATAAATAAATAAACGTATTCTAAAACCTAAAGATAGGCCTGTCACTATAACACAATTTTGTGGGTGATTAATTGTCTCAGAAATTATTGCGATAAACGATAATATGTTTGAAATTTGACAATAATTAGTCATTATTGTCAGATTTAAGAAGACATGCTGGTTAATTTAATTTGTGTGTAGTACCTTTTTTCACCACTAGATGGCAGTATAAGACTGTCTGAACCGAAGGATGGATAGTGAGGGAGCGAGCAGTGTGTCTCTTTAAGAAAAATGGGAGGGAGGACCCTTGACGTGACATGGGCTGTCTCTCTTTGGTTCTCAAAATGGCGGACGCTTGGTGGTTTGAGCTCTTTAGCATTTTTCACACAAAGCTTTTAATTAAAAAAAAATCAGTAAACAAGTTCTCAGCTTCTTTTTGCAGAGAAGAAAAACTTTTTACACAAAGGCACAGGTTTCATCTTGGAGCTTTGAAAAACGGAGGTTTTCTCCTAGAGGTCGGCCTGTTAGCTTAGCTTGTAGCTTAGCTTCTCAATAGCTGCTTTTAATGATCCAAAATGCGATTTTGGATCGTTGAAATGGATTTTAAAGAGAAAGGAGAAAGGCAGGGGTCAGTGAAGAGCGTCCAGTGTCTTCAATAGAAAGAGAGATGAAGAAACGATAAAGCCAATAAATGAAAATGAGGTCAATCATTTTCATTTGTAATTAATTGATTTATTGTTTATCGGGACAGGCCTGCCCAAGGCTTCAGTTTGCATGTTCACAGCGGTGTATCCTATAACTAATTTAAGGATCTTTGCCGAAAGCAAAAACCTGAACCTTAGATCGACTTCAACTGGTCTTAAAACCAGCAGGTCATCTGTCAAAATGATTTTTATTTTGTTTAAATGTGACTGAGAGCACCTTCTCAATGTTTACACAGCAGGGGGCTTCAGATGGTTAGTTTAAAGATGCTGTGTCTCGATGATTCATTCGGTCTAACAGTCCAATATATTTTTTTACATATTGTACAACCGTAAATTAAAGCAGTCGTCTTCCAGTGGGGGAGTTGGGAGTTCGATTCCACCAACAGTCACATGTTGAAGTGTCCCTGGGCAAGACACTGAATCCCTCACTGCCTCCGATGTGTGTCCCATCAGTGTATGAATGTGATAAAGCTCTGATTATTATTTGTATAGATCTAGTAGAGTGCTGTAAGAATGGGTAAATTAGGCACATATTGTGCTGTAAAGAGCTTTGAGTATGCTGATAAGATAGAAAGGCGCTATATAAATGCAGTCCATTTACCATTTAAATATAATCCAAAATAAATAATCCTTCCAGTAGAGTTCATGAAATTAACATTCAGCCGTTGTGTTAGATGGTAGCCAAACAACTTAAGGCAAGAACAATTTGTTTATTCTAAATCAATTCTTATCAGATTTAAAATCTTGACCAAATGAAAAACAGATTTTACGAAGTGAAACCCAGAACAGCCTACAACTAAAACTACTCCAGGCTGAAATTTAAAGCAAACAGGAAACTCTTTGTTACAAGAAGATTCAGAGATTTCTGCATATAATTTTCTCGCTCAGCCTGAAGAAATGTTTTATTTTTTACAGTTTAAATGGTAAATTCTTCCACTCCAGACTGGCGTGAAGCTCTGTAATTCAGCCCTCGGCTCCTTTCTTTTACTTACAAACACTTTACATCATCTCTTCCCTTTCCTGACATCCACACAGCAGATCAATAAATCACAGAGCGGTCACCGAGCCACACTGATTTAGTTGTAGTGACTTTCACACGAAGCCCTATGAGCAACAACAACAATAGACCAAATGTTACAAAGTTTGAGTACATATCTGCCCACTTAAGCTTAAAGCTCAAAGTTGTGTGTAATAATATTGGGAGTATAGAGGTTTGGTTCATATTTAATGAAAGCTGCAGTTTGTTCAGAAAGAGGAAAATCAAGAACAGCTGACAAAAATGAAAATGTGACAAAGAGAGACAGACACTGTAGCTTTTAATGGTAAAATAAAGTGTGAAAACTTAGTTTCTATTGTTTATGACTAATTAACTATTAAGCAGGTTTACACACCCCTGTGTCAGTTTTCATTGTCTGCTCTATCAACCTGTCCTTTTTCCAAAGCTGATTGGCTGGCAAATCCTTTATAAAAACAGGCTCCACCCACTACGGAAGATGGCTCATTGACTGCTGTTTCCCTCCAGCTCCACACCAACCTTCATCCACATAATTTTTACAAATTATTATTTGCAAAGATTTTCAGTTGGTTTGGGAGTGACCAACAGTCTTCTTTCTGGTTCCAGTTCTGAGATTTATTTGTGGGGATCATAAGTTTTGGGGAGCAGCCTAAATTTGACAGCCATCTGCTCAGCTGATTTGAAGATTTCTCTCAATTTTATTTTTTGTTTTGTTTTGGCTGATGCTTCCAATCTCACAATTTATTAACATTTCATAAAAACATCGCAATAATCTAGACTTCACATATCAGATGTCCTTTGAACCATTCCTGGACACACTGACCACCATATTTTTGGGGGCTCGTCCGGGATTTAAACCTGGAAACTCTCACACTTGCATAAAAGATTTGCTAAAAGCCCTCAAAAGACTGAAATATTCTTAATTATAGAAATTTAACAGTGTGCTCAGTAGCAGAGAGATCTCTCCATGTTCCTCTATTTACTGTAGTTTCTTAGCTATGGGTTCAAACACACCCAAACAATTTATTTCAACACGAGTCCAACAGATTTACTGATTAAACTGGTGCAATTAACAGGAAGAGAGGGGAACAAGAAAGCATCAAATGAAGCTGAAATGGGGTGTAATATTGTAGTAATGCACCTCCCATTGAGAATCTAATAATCTAATTTCTATTTCAACAAGAATGGAGTCAAAACTAATCTACATCTATGCTCTACTTCCCCTAACGTGTATTTTCCTTTCCTTTGCGGTCTCTGATTTTTTTTGCTCTCCACTCTCCTTTCGTACCCTCCTCCCCTTTTTATCTCCTTTAAACTCTTCACCTCTCTCCACTGCTTTCATCTCCACTCTTCCTTTACTTTTCTCGCTTCTGCTCACCCTTTCCTTCCCCAGTGTTTCCTCCACCGGGAATTACTAATGAGGTGGAGGTTCTTATACAGACGGAGAGAAGGAGACTCAGATAAAAACAGAACAAGTGTGAGAGCGATGGAGACCAAGACAGGCAGGATGAGAGAGGTAAGGAATGAGGAGGGCAGATGAGGAGAGAGAGGGAGAGGTGGCCTTTGGGTTTTTATAATTGGCTGCCTGTGACTCAGAAAGAGTGACTACAGCATCCCTCTGCCTCCACACACACTCAGCAGCTCTCACGGCGATCACATTTCCTCTTCTCGCCTCCTCCTAACATGACATGAAACCAGCTTCTGAAGCCTCGGGCCTCTGAACATTTAAATTATCTCCCATCTCTTCGGCTCTGTGCGAGCTAAAGATCACAGATTCAGCTTCACAGCAGCAACTCTGACTGTCATTTCCTTCTGATCCGCCTAATTAGCATCGCTAACGACACTCTCTCTGCATTGTCCCTATTTTAACCTGTGTATTAACCCACACAGAGATATGGCGAGAAGCAGCTGATGAAAAACCGCTGTCACTGCGAGCCGTGAGTTATCTGCAGCGATAACTTTATGTTTCCACTGTGAAACATTTAACAGAGACGAAGAGCTAAATAATTATATGAAAAACTTCAATGCAAGACAAAACAGAAATATTATTTAATCCTAAATGTGATGGAGTCGGGATGTTGTGTAAAATGAATGCAAAAAGTAATAAATAAATGAAACAGAGTGTAAAGATTTGCAGATTTCATAAACCCATAATTTATTCACAAAGGAACATAGTAAATATTTCAACAGTTCAAACTAAAAAAGTGTTCTAGTTTTAGAAACAAAATAAACTTTTTGCATTTGATGGCAGCAAAACATCTGTTTTAAAGTTGAGACTGGACAACAAAAGGTTGTAAACGTTAACTGATTAGGTTCAATACGAACAAGTCAGGAAGAGGAGTGGCTGAAAAAAAAGAGCATTTTGAAAAGGAGGAATGTCTCAGAAGAGGTTCACACATTTCAGAAAAACTCCACAATTTAAGAATAATGTTCCTCAACAAAAAATCACAAAGTTTTTGAATCTCTCTTAGAAACACAGCCATCTTCTCTGGACCAGAGCTACTGTATTTAAAATGCACTGAGGCGAAGTAGAAAACAGTTGTGTGGTCAAATGAATCATAATCTATTTTTTTTTTTCCTTTATAGATGGCCTCCCTTCTCACCTCACAGCCATCCTCTTCACACAATATGATTTTTTTTGTCATTTTTATTTTAAAAAAATTACAGAAAGAAAGGAAAAGACAGAAAGTAAGACCACAAAACAAATATTCATAAAAAGAGCATAAGGCAAACACACCCAACTGCCGTCTGCAATCCTGTGAAGTACAAGACGGAACGTAGCAACAAAACACATGCATAAAAGACACATAATATCCATGACTTTGCAGTAAATTATTATAAATACATATATATA
This sequence comes from Garcialebias charrua, assembly GCA_038048925.1. Taxonomy (NCBI): domain Eukaryota; kingdom Metazoa; phylum Chordata; class Actinopteri; order Cyprinodontiformes; family Rivulidae; genus Garcialebias; species Garcialebias charrua. The sequence continues at coordinate 10,165 of JBBPBX010024013.1, forward strand.
TATATATATATATACATATATATATATAAAGAAGAAATAAACATTTATTTATTTCCAACATTTAATGTATTTATTATCCTCCATAATGAGAACATAAAAATTTGTAAACTCCACAAATCTTCTGTTTTAACATTTTGCAGTGTTTGGATTTTTTTCTGAATTTAGGTTGTAGTTGTTGCAACTTTTCAGGTTGCACGACTGCATACACTTTACACACACATGCACACAGACATGCACATACTGAGTGGACACGTTTTAATCTGTTAGTGGATTGATGACATTTTAAGGTGCAGCAGCAGCACTCTGTGATAAAGATGTGATGCAGTTAAAAGTCTGTTAAAAGTCTGTTTTTCATCAAAGCAATATTTAATTTTAACATTAAAATTTGTTGTCATATTGATATAAAGTGTATTTTATGGGAGTAAAAAAAATGCTAACAAAGCACTTTGTTTCCTAATAAAGACAGTGAGAGGCACAGCCAGTGACAACTGTAATCTTTTATTAATGAAAAAAGAAGACGTGCGTGTTGTTGTGTCTGTCAGAGGTAATGATGTCAGAGGAGCTGCAGGGAGATGCAGCGAAGGAGGTGAAAACACTGCTGCTCTTTAATGAAACCTCCTCCGTACATCAGCATCAGACACAGTCTGCTGGCTGCTGCTCCTTAATATTCCCAAGGTTTTCTCAGGTGCTAATAGTAAACCTGAAGCTGCTCAGAATAAAGGCAGGAAGCACCTGAAAGGCCCAGTTAAAGGAGACAAATTGGACTCTGTTCAGGACTTTAAAATAAGGCATTCTAACAAGGTTTGTGCCAGAGTTATTAATTATTTTAAAAATCTAATTTGCGCTTTACATTTTAGAATCTGATCTAGAATCAGTTTTTAGACGTTTTAAAGGGCGACAGGGCTCCACATTCGTCGGCTTTCTTCTCTAAAATGACAGAGGACTTGTTTGCAATAATTAAACTTCCACAATGCAGACGTGTTAATTTTTAAACTGTAGAAAAGTAAAGAGAATCAAAAGCTGCTGCCAGTGACTCGTTAGGGTCACCATGGTAACTGCACACCTGTGTCTGTCACTCCCTGGTAGTCATTAATTAGACAAACGGATGTGCAAAAAAAGAAAGTCAACCTCAGACAAATGGTTGTTGTACAAAAAGTACAAATCTTACAGACAAAATAAATACAGGTATAGTCCCCGGGTTACGACGGTCTCAAGTTATGACGTTCCGCGGTTACGAACGCCTCCCATTGAAAAGCATTGTTTCAAGTTACGTGGTTTATGCGCCTTTACACCAGAAAATACGGTACCGAAACGAAACTTACAGGAGAAACGAAACTTATAGGAGGGAGGGAGGGAGGGGGGAGCTTGACGTGCTGGAAACATACAGGAGACCTCAGGCAGACCGGAGCAGAGGAGGTCAGGAGGGGCTAATATGCTAAATATGCTAACTCTGGACCCTGGACCGCGCGTGGAAATACAGGAGAACTTATTCTTTTGAGCGGAGGTTTACGAAGCAGACAGGCTACAGCTGAGCAATGAGCCAACATGCTAGCAATGAGCTAACATGCTAACAGACGTTGCTGTAAACGTTGTTGACTGCGTGAAGCTGCAGGAGCTCGGAGGTGCATGAGCTAACATGCTAACAGATGGAGGAAGAATTGACCAGCTCCCAGTAAGAAATTAACTTTTTTTCCTTCATTATGGCTCCAAATGTACTGTATGTGTTTTTTGATAATTATGTAGGGTAATGTGTTAAGTGCTTGGTAAAAAATACAGTACTGTATGTATGAGGTGCAGTTTGAACGTATGAGGTGCAGTTTGAACGTATGAGGTGCAGTTTGAACGTATTTTCCGACTTACGACGATTTCTGTGTTACGAACTTGCGTAGGAACGGAACCGCGTCGTAACTCGGGGACCTCCTGTACTGTGAAGTATGTGTGAACCATGAAGCTCTGAAGAACGTGTTGATGGTGTTTCTAAACTCCATCTACTAAACAGAGACCAATGAAATTCTTGAGAGATATTGGTAAAACTAGAAAGTTCCTGGAGAAACTTTGACGAGGGCTGCTACGCTGTGGCAGTTTAAAAAAAAAATTGATTTGACAGTACTGTGTGTTTTGCATTGCTCTCAGCTGCCACCACACCAAAGTTTAGCTTAATATCTCTAAAAATGGCCGACTTATAGTATTATTCATTTTAACTCATGCTGCCATCTTGGACTTTTGATTTGCAGTCAGATCCCTCTCAGCCAATACATCAAATTTCAGCTGAACATCACTAAAAACCTCCGAGTTACAGCCAGCTGAAATGAGCTTTGGTGGCCATCTTGCATTTTTAGGTTTGAATTCAGAATGTGTTATGCGTCGCTGTCAGGTACCACCACACCAAACTTCAGCTCAATCCATCCATTATCTTCACCCGCTTCCTCCTTTTCTGGGTTTCGGGGGTCACTGGTGCCCATATGCAGCAGTCACTGTGTGAGAGGCGGGGACACCCTGGACAGGTCTGCAGTCCATCACAGGGACACATAGAGACAAACAAGACAAACAACCATTCACTCTCTCACACCTATAGGGACAATCTAGAGTTACCATCAGTCTAACATGCATGTTTTTGGTCTGTGGGGGAGGAAACTGGAGTAACCGGAGAAAACCCACGCAGCACAGAGAGAACATGCAAACTCCACCCAGAAAGGTCCCAGGTTGGGATTTGAACCAGGAACCTGTTCGCTGAGAGGCAGCAGCTCTAGCAACTGAGGCACCATGCCGCCCACTTGAGATCAATATCTTTTAAATGAGCCGTAATCATATTTTTTCCATTTTATTAAGGTGGCCATCTTAGATTTTTGATTAGCATCAGGAGTGTGTAACAGTTCACTCTCAGCTCTGACCACACTAAATTTCAGCTCAACGTCTCAAAGAACGACTGGGCTATTGTCAATACAGGTAGTCCCCGACTTACAAGCACATCGACTTACGAGGTTCCGGACTTACGAGCTGGCTAACGAACAGTAAAGTTGTACAGAACATACAGAAAATACAGAAAATACAGCACTGGTATGTGTTTTTAGATGAAAGTGTGTTTGTAAACAAGTTTCTGAGCATGTTTATGAACTAGTATGTACGTTTGTGTTGAAAAACGGGTGTTAGCGCTAGCACACATTTTCCGACTTACGACCGAAAATCCAGACTTACAAGCGACACGTGTTTCGGGTTCCGACATACGAGATTTCGTGTTATGAGCACCTCGTAGGAACGGAACTCGCTCGTAAGTCGGGGTCGGGGACTACCTGTAGGCTATTGTGTTTTCTGAGGTAGCTGTGGCAGCCATCTTGAACCAAAATGGCTCCAAAAGTTAATCAGTTTTGTTCAGAGACCTCTTCCCTCCAGGTCATGTGACCTCTGTGTGGCAGTAAAGAGTTCTGTCAGTGATTTTCAATTAGAAATACAGCGTATTTGTTTACAAATTACGTTGTCATGGCAACTCGAAACGCCAATTAAAGTAGCAGCAGACGTCGCGGTGCTGAGCCGGACGTTTTGATATGACAATTGTGGGCGTGCACGTTGCAGTTCGGGTCGCATTGAAGTTGAAGTAAGAGCACAACTCTTTTCAGGTGGATAATAATCAGTGGCTGCAAAAAAATGTTAACATTTTCAGAAATACAAAAGTTACAAAAAAAAAAAAGTGGCAACCAACTCCTGAAAGAGCTGAATGTTTTGTAATATAATAGCTAAAAAAGGTACAAAAAATAAAATATTTTAAAACCAATAATTGTATACAGTATTGCCAATGTGAATGTTAACTCAGTATTAACCCAACAGAATAAAGATTTAGTGTTGGTGCATCTGTTGGAGATGGAGCGAAACACAAACGAGACAGTGAGGAGGCGGGTCTGGACTGACCTCCATGACGTTTAGTCAAATGAAGGGTAATGATATGTGTCACTATTATTTAAAGTTTTGCAGCATGGAGCTGCTGCAGCTGTGCCGTTTGGTCTCCGCGGGTGGAGCGACCTGTGGCCGAATGATAATAATAATAGTAATAATGAATTCAATTTATACCGCACTTTTCATTAATAAAAATCTCAAAGTGCTAATGAGCAACAATAAAACTGACCAAACCAGCAGGCGACCAAACTGCAGCTTCAATCTATTCAAAAAACCGTTTTCTTTTTCTATAATTAACATGGTCCAAAATCCTCCCTGCAGCAGTAAACGGCTGCAGAAAGACATTTGTGGGTTAAAACAAAAATAAATGTTAACCAAGTTTGAACAAGTTAAAGCTGAGAGTCTGTGGGCTATCCAGACCATGTTCATTCAATTTAATGCACAAAATAATTCTTAGATAATAAAATATCCCCTTTATAGTTGTGCCTTTTCTGACTTCCGTTCTGAACAGGCTGTTTATGATAATGAGCTCTGAAGGCCACGCCCTTCAAAAATCTGTTTACATTAACTCCGCCCTCCAAAGGGGACCCTGAGTCAGACCCAGAGGCAGACGCCATTTTGGGCAGGGCAAATGAGGCGCTGACGCGTCGCGTAGGCCGCTGAGAAACATCCATAAGTTCACCCTCCATGTTAAAAACTCTTCGTCTGACTCTTCGAAAACAAGCAATAAGGCTGCAGAGTAACACACTGGCTGCTAACTGCTATACACGCTCTCTCTAGCGGGGACCTTTTTTCACGGACCACATCCGGCGCGGACCGGATATGGTCCGTGAGCAGTCGTCCGGTTGATTTAAGAGCCCGTAAATAAGTTTTTTCGTTTTTACTGATAGATAATTAGTTATTAGCGGTACTGCATTTTAACAACAACGAAACATCGAACTCTGAGATGAACTCAGGAAAAACAACCGTGACGTCTTTTATACTGAAGTGGGTGGAGCATCACCAGGGGTTGCTAGGTGAGGGGCTGGACTCAGGTTGGGGTGGGTTGTCCTATGGCTTGTGATAAAAACGAGACATTTATATCACTGAAAAATAAATATACTTAGAGTAAATATACCACTGGGTGCATTTTTTTGGCCCTAGGACTGTTTTTTTAAGAAGTACATGACCAAAGTTGAGTAAAAAAAAAACATTAAAAAGTTAATTTTGCATCTTTGGTCCCCTTTAAACAGATTTGAAGCTGCTTCAAATAAAAATGTACTGACTTTTAAGAAAGCTTTGCTGTATTAAAGTAGTGAACCGTGGTTTGTCTTCACATCCTGAGGAAATCCCTAAAAAGCAGACAACTGCACTCTGTGACATTAACCGTGTTTCCATCTATTTTCAATTCAAATTTTGAGCAAATTTTTGAAAATTCGCAAAAATGTAAAAAAAGAATTAATGCGAATCAGAAATGTTTCCATCAACTGGCGTGAAGCGAACCCACCAGGCCACGCAAAGCGGCATGACGTCAGCGTTACGCATATCTACAGTAAACAGGAAGTAGCGGTTGAAAACATGAACTGAACCACACATCTCGGCAAAATGGAGAGAGTATTTCAGGAATGTGTTGTTATCGGGTAAGTTGTATTTATTCTGTCAAGCCAAGTTTTAGCGATGTTACAGTGGAAACGGCTGATCAGTCACATGACGTGAATGTTTGCTACGTCAGAACTGAGTCTGCAAATTGGTTTCCATCTCTCGTTTTGCGCATCAGCTCTGTTTCGAAAAACCCAAAAACCACCTCAAGCGAGCGTATCAACTTTTTTGCGAATTAGAGGAAGTTAATTCGAATCGTGCCGTTTCCATTCAGCTTTTCTGATGCGATACTTCAAAATGCGCATCAAGAAACCTTGATGGAAACACGGTTACTGTGTGTCTCAGACCTTCTAGTTTGGCTAGTTTAGATTAGGAACAAGGTATCAGTCTGGAGATCACCATCCTGAGAGGTTTGGCTGCAAGCTGCAGAAAGTCGTTGACATCACGAGAGCCTTTGGATCCCGTCAGAGCAGCTCGTTCTTCACAGCTGCTCTCCATCAGTTCATCAAAGCCATTGTAGTGATACAAACCTTCATCTCTCTGAAGCAATTTTCACTGAAACTCTCAGTGAAACGCACAACACTGACTTTATTTTATTAATTTGAATCAAAAAACACAAATAAGTCATAAGAGACTCTCTTTACTTTTACTTTGTTTAATTCAGATATAATCAAAGCATAACTTTGTGTTATTCGTATGAGCAGTGTTATTTTTAATATGCTGATGCATTCTTAATATGTGGAACATGAATCAGAATGCTGTCCAAAGTTGAGAAATATGTCAAGTTGAACTTTTCAGATTTGTTTAGAAATGTTAATCAGTAATCTTATAACTGGCAACGGTTTTCTGTCTTTTTTTCTAAACTCTTTCCCTGAATAATGTTCACTCCTTTAACTTTTGATAAGCCTTTTGACCTGAGCAAAGTCCCTCCTGTTCCCTGGTGAACAGCCAATGAGCGGAGTGAATGTAACTGGGTCAAACTACCTTTTTAAGGTTCCACTTCCTGTTTCTCCCTTCCGTCTGCTGGAGGAAGTGAACTACTATGATGTTTTCTCCAAAGAGCTGATTTGAACGTCTGTCAAACGCTAATGACATGTCATCAGTTAAAGATTTATATCATGCCAGTTATAAATCCACTTCGAGCTCTAAGCTCCACTTGAATGAATTTTTATCCCAAGGAAAGTTTTATTCTGAAAAATCAAACCAGGAAATGGCGTTACTGCTGTTCGAGTTGAAGCAGACGTCTGGAAACTCGAACCGTAGTAACGGCATTTCCTGGTTTGATTTTTCAGAATAAAACTCGTTCTTCACAGCTGCTCTCCATCAGTTCATCAAAGCCATGAAAGAGAAAACTCTGCATCCTCTCAGTTAGCAGCATCACTGCATCTGGACTCTTTTCTCTCCTTTAACTTCTTTTTTTGGGGTGGCCTTTTCCAATTTTTCGTCCTCTGAATGTATTTCTTGGCTGAAGTGAAAAGAAGATGTTTAAATAAAACGAACATCAGACGTTCAGATCCAGCAGCAGCAGCAGGTTCTCCTGGAAACCAAAGCTGAAGGAGCTGCAGCTTTGTGCGTTGATGTTACAGAAGTTAAGAGTTTATTTGTTGGTGTCGGGTCAACTGATCTCACCCAAACACACTGTCCTTTGACTTTGACAGATGTGCCGTCCGCACCGGAGCTGAAGCAGAAGAACGAGACTGAACATTAAAGTTCTGCGTTTGTTGCTCTGACAGCAAATTAACACCAAGTTCTTAAATCATCTCACAAGATGTGTTAATGCTCAGGGTGTGTGTTCAAATTAACTCAGCTACTACCATTTAAACTTTACCTCAACATCTGTAATTCTGAACAAATTAGTCGTTTTTGTGTTGGCAACAGTCAGTTAGCATCCATCCAGCTTCTTGTTCATTCATTCATTCAACCTTTATTTATACAGGCTAGCCTCGTTGAGTCACGGGGACTCATTTACAAGAGGGACCTGTCTCACTCACACCAAACAACCATCCACTCTCACACTCACACCTAGGGTCAATTTAGAGTCACCAATCAGCCTAACAAGCATGTTTTTTGTTTATGTTTATGTTTATTAAATTTGTTCATTTTTTTTACAAAAGAAACAATACAAGGCAATCTCATAATGATAGTGTACAAAATGTAAAAAAATGAAAGGTTTTTTGTTCTCTCTTGTTCTGGACTCAGGTCTCGGGGGCAGCATCTTGAGCAGGGAGGTCCAGACATCTCTTTCCACAGCCTCTTCCAGCTCTTCCGGGAGGACTCCAAAGTGTTCACAAAGAGAACATCTCTCCAGAGTGTCCTGGGTCTTCCTCAGGGTCTCCTCCCAGTTGGACATGCCTAAAGCACCGGAGGCGCCCAGGAAGCATCCTTATCAGATATTTGAAGCACCTCAACTGACTCCTCTGGATGAGGAGGAGCAGTGGTTCTACTCTGAGTCTCTCCTGATAACTGAACTTCTCACTCTGTCTCTGAGGGAGAGTCCAGCTGCAGAGGAAACTCATTTCAACCTCCTGTATCCACGATCTCATTCTTTCAGTCTCTAGAGTTCATGACCAGAGGTGAGGGGAGGAACATAGACAGAGAGCTTCTCATTACTGCTCAGCTCCTTCTTCACCACAATATCAGTTATCAGATGGTTGAAGCTAAACGGTCATGGCTCTGTGTGTTGAAGATGACTCTCGGCTACTACCACACCAAATCATAGCTCAATATCTGTAAAATGTATTGATTTGAACCCTGTTGTGTGTTGATTAACTGTGGCGACCACCTTAAATTGGGGTGACTCCAAAAGTTAATCGATTGTAGAAGTATTGGATGATTGCTTTCTGCAAGAATCAATAAAATCCATCTAGCAGGCCTTGAGAAGTTGGATAACAGACAGACAGACATGTCCAAGCTAAACACACAAAATTAACTCCAGCATAACTTTCCTCCCAACCAGGAGAAGCAAAACCAAAGCAGCAGCTTGACTTTAAAGGTCCACTGACATTATCTGTGGACTTTGCATAAAATGATACAAGATATATATCTTGTTTCATTCAACTATGTTCGTTTTTGCAAACAAAATGATTAATTAATGAAAATTCCTTTCAAAACTGAGTTTAAAATTAAAAACCGTGTTTCTTCATGGAAAATCCGACTACACGCGAATGCAACATCTGTGACGTAGGAAGGAGGACCTTCAGTAATAATAATAATAATAATAATGAATTTAATTTATAACGCACTTTTCATTAATGAAAATCTCAGTCTGTGTGCTAGGATAACTCATAACATACTCTCTGCCAGATCGGCTTTTTTTTTTGTACAACTTGAAAAATGCCGGTACGTTGTGTCGCATTTGGGTGTTCTAATATCATCAGTGAACAAGTGAGACTTTTCACTTTCCCAAAAGATGAAATACTTAGTCAAGAATGGAATAAATAAAGCCCCCCCCCCCCGGAGCTCCCTTGCTTCCTGAAGTGAAAAGGTAAGACTAAAAGAAATACGAGTGCAGACCTAAATTAGAACCTGCTGTTTCTGCTCATCTAACTTTCTGCTTCCCAAACTGAAGACAAATCGCTCAAATCTTAACTTAGATTGATTATTTTGTTGTTTTATTTCTTGTCCACCATGAATATTTAAAAGGGGCGTTCTAAAGACGTTCTTTCTCCTACGTCACAGATGTTGCATTCGCGTGTAGTCGGACGTCCCGTGAAGAAACATGGTTTTTAATTTTAAACTCACTTTGAAAGGAATTTTCATCAATTTATCATTTTGTTTGCAAAAACGAACATAGTTGAATGATACAAGATATATATCTTGTATCATTTTATGCAAAGTTCAAAGATAATGTCAGTGGACCTTTAAAACTTGTAAAAGCAGCAATACTTTCCCTCGTCTGACACACATGTAGCATGTTTTCATGCATATGTCAGCTTCCTGTTTCAGCATCTCCACATCCTGCTGCTCTCAGTCTCTCTGGCCCACAGCGATCACAGAAATCGATCTCCACACCGGAATAAATGACACACATCTATATTGTAGTCATTTCTGCAACACGCCCCCCAGGTAGAGGCATAATGTGAGCCCCCTACACATACACACACTTACACGTGCACACATAATACACCGAGAGCTGAGAAATAATATCTTCCTGTCCGGAGGACCAGGTATTGATTGTGGCGCACCGAGCAGAGAGTTTCGATTTACACATTTAGAGTTTGACGGCAGCCGTGTCGGCCATTTGCCTGTTGGTAACGACAAAATGCTCATAATTTACAACATAAATGGCCCAACAGGAAACAGGACGAGTTAAGGTTCTGGAGGAAAAAGAACAGATGTGTTGCAGGTTTATCAAGTCAACCAGTGAAAAGCTGATTGTTTCTCTCAGTTTGTGTGAAACTTGCAGCAGAACAATATGAGCGTGTAACACGAGGGTCATCTGGACTCGTGTGGGCTGGTGATTCTCTCCTGCTTTTCAGCTGTGCCGTTGTTGCAGGTGACTGTGTGGGAGTTGAGTTGTGCTTTTTTCTGTCTCTCATTTGAAATCACTTTCAGAGAAATATTGTGTGTACGATGGAAAAAGAAAATAAACAAGAATGGTCAAGGCGGCTGTTTTAAAGACGTTCATGAAACTGTTTAAATGCTTCTCATTCAACTCATGAGTCAAACACAGACTGAAGAGAGCAGATCATCAGAATCCGAAGAAGCGTTATTATCAATGCACAGTTAAGTAAAGCGAGATTATATTACGTACAACTGTCCTAAAGATGGACTAAGGTGTACAAGGGCTGCAGCTTCTAAGAAGCGATGCACTTATAGCTTGGATAGAACAAGCGAAGACAACATAAGGAGAGAGGTATAAAAAAAATCTCCCACACTGTATTCTTGATAGGGCACAATTTAAAGTATCAAAAAAAATCTTCCACAGCAAGCAACGTGGATTGACACAATACCTGTATGGACGACAAGACGGTGAGATTTGTCCATGAACATTTCCGCTTAGTATCCATAGTCCTGATAAGTTGTTACAGTGTCTCTCAGCTCATGTTTTTTGTTGGTTTTGATGCAATTTGGCTCCACAAAAAACATGTTGCATCCGTGTAATTTAGGTTGGAAAGACAAAAAAGCAGTTTCCATCACATTTAAGGGTTGGCACACCCGATTGTAATGTTGTGTAGTCACGTTGGACTCCTGTCATGACTGTGTGTGCTTGAACGTAACGTTAAAATGCTCATCGTGCAGGTTTATAGCCGCAGTATCGTTTTTTTTTACAAACGAAATTGTTAAAATTAGATTTAAAGTATAAAAAGTATCTCACGCTGTGTACATACTGCTAGACTGGCTGCCCTGATACAACCTGAATCTAACGTCTTACTGAAGTACTTTGTCTGTAAATTGTACTTGATGCTTTGAAATAAAATACAGATTTTGACGGGAACATATTTGAGTGGCAGGTACAGAGCTGTAAAAACTGAGAGACATACAGAACAGGTTTCATCGTTTGCAGCAGAAGACTATCAGTCTGTTCCAGGCAGGACAGTTCCTGTTTGATAAACGTTGCGTCAAAGCAGAAAATATAGATTTAAAGGGGTCTGGGGTGCAGGTATGTATTATTTATCAAACGAGACATAATTTTCTAACTCAATATTGAACACTTCTAATACAAGAGGGTGCATCAACACATTTGCACACAACACAATAACTAAAATGTCTCAACTTACATTTTGGCTCCCTTTAACATATTTAGATCCAAGCAAATGACATGTAAATATATTTCATTACAAATAAATTCATTTTAATCTTTCAGTTTATAATTTCTGTAAGCGAACAGGTCTCACTTGTAAACGAGTCTTCGAGTCTCAATAGGAACTACTAACCTGAATAAATAAAGGTCTAATAAGAATGTTGCTCTTGCTGTTGTTGTGGGGAAAAAAAAGATTCCCAAAACAACCAGGTGTAGACTTCATCAGATTTAATACACAGCTTTGGAGAACAGCCAGCAATCACAGAAGATCAATACATTTGACACTGATCAATGCCCAGGTGTGCACATAAATGGTACGTATGCATGCACATCAAAAATCAGGAATGCGTAGTGTCACCTGTGTTACCACATGCCTTTTGACTGTCAAGTTATTGGGAAGATCTGGAGATTTCCCGGTGGGTCTGTCTGATGTGTGGGCTGCAGGGCCGGTGCTCCGTTTTTTTTAATTTGTTTTAATTTATTTTTTAAATAACAACTCAGAATACCCGCTGCACCTGGGCCGCTTCGCCTCCACCCAATGCTGGAGGGCAGCTGCATCTTTTTTGTTTTGTTTGATTTTTGCACAAGTTGGATCCATGACGCAACCTGTCAATCAATCCAGTAGGCGTGTCAGCAACTGACCAATCAACAACCTCAATTTGTACTCAAGGTAAACGCCCCTTCCCTGCAGATACAGTATATGCAGCCCACCAGTTGTTTTTCTAGAACTTTATTAACAACGTAAAACAGAACAATGCAACAAGAAGCAAATACAAACTCGTGAAGTGGTGTCATAACTACATTTCACAAAATACGGGGTTTTACAAAAAAATAAAAACCTTCAAATTCACAGCAGAGCCAGCCATGCAGACATTTAACCAACATTTAAACGCACACAGGCACAAGCTCATCCATGGACACCATTTGGACCAGACACTGTATTCATTTGCATGCACAGCCAATGAACACGATCCTGGGAGGCTTTTAGTTTCAGAAGCAGAGCTCTATTTGGATTACGTTGTTCTGGGACAGGGATTAAACAAACTCTGCAGCTAGCATTACAATTGATGCAGCCGCCCTGAATTCAAATGGTGCAACCACTGTACAGCTGGGTCACCTGCACACAAAGGTCTTCTAAGGACAACACAGCCCGAGACAGAAGACAATCAACTTTCTGCATCGTCTAAACTGAAACTGTAGTTCTGTATAAAAGCACATGCAATCTTAAAGACCGTGTAAAGTGAAATTAAATGTGTGTTTTTAGTTTGTCACATGGCATAAATATGTGTTATTAATCACCCATATAAATCTGACTGATTAAAAACATTGTTTTCCTTATAAAATTAAGTCTCAAAAATCATGAAAAAACATAATTTTCCCTTGGTCTGAAACTGTGGGGGCGTGTCAGCGCGTGGGCGTGGTTTCAGCGCAGTACTGCGGCCTGCAGCTGAGCTGTGTGTGGAGAGGCAGACAGCAGAGCCAGTAAACCTGCTCTGTTTTTATCTGAGTTCTGTCTGTAACAGCAGCTACTTTTTCCAAGAGTTACGCTGTTTTTGTAAATAGTTTTCTTGTGTGTTTTTAATCTGGAATGAATTTTTAAAAAAAAAGTTGTACCATGCGGGAATTGAACCCATAAGGTTTAGGACGGAAGGCAAATGCTTTTTCCATTGACCTATCCAGGCATTACAGATACTTGGTATAAAACCACGTGATATAAAAACAGGTTATGATTTGTATGGGTGCCCTGACCCGTGTGGTTGGGAGTAACGGCCCCCCTGATCTGAACCAGAGTGGTGTTCTGTTATTGGACTTCTGTGCTCGTCATGGATTGTCCATAACGAACACCATGTTTAAGCATAAGGGTGTCCATATGTGCTCTTGGCACCAGGACACCCTAGGTCGCAGTTCGATGATCGACTTTGTTGTCGTCTCATCTGATCTGCGGCCGCATGTCTTGGACACTCGGGTGAGGAGAGGGGCGGAGCTGTCTACTGACCACTACCTGGTGGTGAGTTGGCTCCGATGGTGGGGGAGGATGCCGGTCAGACCTGGCAGACCCAAACGTATCGTGAGGGTCTGCTGGGAACGTCTGGCAGAGTCTCCCGTAAGACGGAGCTTTAACTCCCACCTCCGGGAGAGCTTTGAACACGTTCCGAGGGAGGCGGGGGACATGGAGTCCGAGTGGGCCGTGTTCCGCGCCTCTATTGTCGAGGCAGCTTATCGGAGCTGTGGCCGCAAGGTTGTTGGTGCCTGTCGAGGTGGCAACCCTCGAACCCGGTGGTGGACACCGGCAGTGAGGGATGCTGTCAGGCTGAAGAAGGAGTCCTATTGGGCCTTTTTGGCTTGTGGGACCCCGGAAGCAGCTGATAGGTACCGGCAGTCCAAGCGGCATGCGGCTCGGGTGGTTGCTGAGGCAAAAACTCGGGCGTGGGAGGAGTTCGGAGAGGCCATGGAGAATGACTTCCGTACGGCTTCGAGGCGATTCTGGTCCACCATCCGGCGTCTCAGGGGGGGAAAGAGGTACGAGACCAACACCATTTATGGTGGAGGTGGCGTGCTGCTGACCTCAACTCGGGATGTTGTGAGTCGGTGGGCGGAATACTTCGAAGACCTCCTCAATCCTACTGGCACGTCTTCCACTGAGGAAGCAGAGCCTGGGGACTTTGGGTCGGGTTCTCCGATCTCTGGTGCTGAGGTCGCCGAGGTGGTTAAAAAGCTCCGCGGTGGCAAGGCTCCGGGGGTGGATGAGATTCGCCCGGAGTTCCTTAGGGCTCTGGATGTTGTAGGGTTGTGTTGGCTTACGCGACTCTGCAATATCGCGTGGACATCTGGGGCAGTTCCCTTGGATTGGCAGACTGGGGTGGTGGTTCCCCTATTTAAAAAGGGGGACCGTAGGGTGTGTTCCAACTATAGGGGGATCACACTCTTAAGCCTCCCTGGTAAGGTCTATTCAGGGGTTCTGGAGAGGAGGGTCCGTCGGATAGTCGAACCTCGGATTCAGGAGGAGCAGTGTGGTTTTCGTCCTGGTCGTGGAACACTGGACCAGCTCTACACCCTCAGCAGGGTCCTGGAGGGTGCGTGGGAGTTTGCCCAACCAGTTTACATGTGTTTTGTGGACTTGGAGAAGGCATTCGACCGCGTCCCTCGGGGGGTTCTGTGGGGGGTACTCCGGGAGTATGGGGTACCAGGCCCTTTGATAAGGGCTGTTAGGTCCCTGTACGACCGGTGTCAGAGCTTGGTCCGCATTGCCGGCAGTAAGTCAGGCTCGTTTCCGGTGAGAGTTGGACTCCGCCAAGGTTGCCCTTTGTCACCGATTCTGTTCATAACTTTTATGGACAGAATTTCTAGGCGCAGCCAAGGTGTTGAGAGGATCCGTTTTGGTGACCTTAGAATCGCTTCTCTGTTTTTTGCAGATGATGTGGTCCTATTGGCTTCATCAGCTCGTGATCTACAGCTTTCGCTGGAGCGGTTTGCAGCTGAATGCGATGCGGCCGGGATGAGGATCAGTTCCTCCAAATCCGAGGCCATGGTCTTGAGCCGGAAAAGGGTAGCATGCCCTCTCCGGGTCGGGGAGGAGGTCCTGCCCCAAGTGGAGGAGTTTAAGTATCTCGGGATCTTGTTCACGAATGAGGGAAAACTGGGGCGTGAGATCGATAGGCGGATAGGTGCAGCGTCCACAGTGAAGCGGGCGCTGTACCGGTCTGTCGTGGTGAAGAGAGAGCTGAGTCAAAAGGCAAAGCTCTCAATTTACCGATCGATCTACGTTCCCACCCTCATCTATGGTCATGAGCTTTGGGTTATGACCGAAAGAACAAGATCTCGGATACAAGCGGCTGAAATGAGTTTTCTCCGCAGGGTGGCTGGACTCTCCCTTAGAGATAGGGTGAGAAGCTCAGTCATCCGGGAGGGACTCGGAGTAGAGCCGCTGCTTCTCCACATCGAGAGGAGCCAGTTGAGGTGGCTCGGGCATCTGGTTAGGATGCCTCCTGGACGCCTCCCTGGTGAGGTGTTCCGGGCACGTCCCACCGGGAGGAGACCCAGAGGAAGACCCAGGACGCGCTGGAGGGACTATGTTTCTCGGCTGGCCTGGGAACGCCTTGGGATTCCCCCGGAGGAGCTGCTCCAAGTGGCTGGGGAGAGGGAAGTCTGGGCCTCCCTACTTAGGCTGCTACCCCCGCGACCCGACCCCGGATAAGCGGAAGAAGATGGATGGATGGATGGATGGGTGCCCTGACCATTGCGACATCCAGGGAAGATGCACGAACGAGGCATAATTGATTAGCTAGCTAACAATGAACAAAATATCTATGCTATTGCTATCTGATGCTATCTGCGATTCGCGAGTGAACGGCTCCACCGAGGCGAATTTATACGGCTGGAGCTGCAGGGGGTGGGGCTATACTTAAGAAGACCGCGTGACGAAACGCGGTCACATTTAAAACACGCCTAAAAAATCCTGAAACAGAAATATCTTTATACACAGTTTGCTCTATAACTCCAAAATTAATTGAGCTACAATTTTGAGACTTTTTACTCATTTACAAGATTACAATTATGACATTTATAATGTTTATTGAAGAAAATATTGAAATTCACTTTACACGGTCTTTAACATCTCTGCAACGTTGTAAGAAACATAAATTATTTTACATGTTGCAACTACTAACTTGCATCATTTGGAGGAATTAAAAATAATAATTTGCTCATCGAGTTTGATTGCTGCAACGCATCTCAAAAAGTTGTGACAGAGGTTGTAAAACTAATAGGTGGAAACTGGAGGAGCATTTTGCATCAAATTAGGGTAATTGTCAGCAGGTTGGTAAGTGGACCGAGTATTAAAATATAATTTCAGAGAGCCTGAATCTCTCTCTAGACTAACAGTTTGTCAGGCCATCCACAAATACATGTTAAAGCTCTATCGTGCAGAAAGAAAGAATACGCAACAACCATCCAGAAATATAGCCGTCTCCTCTGAACTGACGCTCGTTAAAAACAGAAAGAGTGGGAAACTGTTCTGTGGTCAGGCAGATTCTTTTTGTAAACCACGGTCGATGCATCCTCTGCACAAGAGAGGAGAGGGACCATCAGACCTGTCATCAGCACACAGTTCAAACATCTGCCTCTCTGATGGTATGGGGGCGCATTAGCGCCTGTAGAACAGGCTGTTTATCATTAGGTTTTAGAACTACAAACACTCTCATCCGTTACAAAAAAAATCCAACAAAGGAAAGCCAGGACCGTTGAACAGCTAAAACTCTACATTGAACAAAAAGTGACAATGTTCCCTCCAAAAACTCCAACATCTGTTCTCCTCAGGTCCTAATCACTTTTTACACTTATTTTAAAATGGGGATGCTTCCAAGTTAAGCATATAGTCCGCTGTATTTTTGAGGTGTGTCGCTGTTGTGAAAATTAAAATGGACTTTTTCTTATTTTACATTTAGTTTCAAACAATTTGATTACCGTATTCTCCACCGTACACGTCGCACTGCCATATAAGTTGCATCAGTCTAAATATGTCTAATAAAGTGGAAACATCCATAAATACATTGCTTCACCGTATATGTCGCATCCGTTATGCTTCACTGCTGACATGTCGCGTTTGTTACGCGCAAGCACTGACAACACAAAAACGTGGGCCGGTGTTGTGCCAAAAATCGATTGGCTGCCAAATGGCGGCCATGGAAGCGTGCACAGGAGGACTTTAACAAGAATTTAACAAGATTAACATTAAAAAAAAATTGCTTGCTCGAAATTATAGTAAAGGTGTGGCTCAGTCTATCTTTTACTTAAAGAGGTACTCAACCCACTGTGAAACGGTAGCTCCGCCCCCAGACCAGATTCAAATACTTCATGAAAATGGGAGTGTCGAGAGACAAGGAGGGGAGGAGGTGGGTGGTTGTGCTGCGTTCACGCCCCCTCTAGCAACAAACTAAACAAACTAAAACTCTAGCAAACAACTTACAGCAAGCAACAACAAAGAATAAATATGTAGATGTATTTATCTATTCTCACCCGATCTATGCAAAACAAAAGGCTTTAGAAAAAAAGAAAGAAAATAATACTACATGGTATGCCGTGACCAAGGATTGAACCTGGGTCTGTCAGACCCCAAACATGCTTCTACACCATTGCCCCATCTTGGCATCCATACATTACTCGTCCATCGCACAATAAGAAAACAAATACAACCAAATAGTTTTGATGAAGTGGAAAGTATTCTCACAATACATAAGTTAAAATATACAAATAACTGGTTCCATTCCGAGAACTATAATATGCTCTGCTGCAGAGCTTTTCCGGAGTGCAATGTACCACTTCCATATAAGGTATGAACTGCAGCAAGGACTTCCCATCTCTGCAGGGGATTGGCTCTGCTTGAACCACTTTTGTGACGTCACAGTGTACAAGACACGTCAGAGAGAACAGTCCTTATTTGGAGTTTAATTCCTCTTTAATAAAAATTAACTTTTTTAGCTGATAAACTCCCTAGAATGTGTCTAGAATGTTGTATAGCACTATGTCTGTGTTAATCTTCAAATATTTGTGCGTTTTTGTTTAAATCGGCAATATTTGGTCTAAAAACGTGTTTACGGTAACCCTATGGGTTGAACAGAGGAATTGCACCTTAATTTTCATATTGGTCATGGACTGTTCACTCTGACGTGTCTTGTACACTCTGACGTCACAAAAGTGGTTCAAGCAGAGCCAATCCCCTGCAGAGATGAGAAGGTCCTCGCTGCAGTTCATATGGAAGTGGTACATTGCACTCTGGAAAAGCTCTGCAGCAGAGCATATTATAGTTCTCGGAATGGCACTAGTTATTTGTATATTGTAACTTATGTATTGTATGAATACTTTCCACTTCATCGAAACTATTTGGTTGTATTTGTTTTCTTACTGTGCAATGGACGAGTAATGCATGAATGCCAAGATGGGGCAATGGTGTAGGAGCGTGTTTGAGGTTTGACAGACCCAGGTTCGATCCCCGGTCATGCATACCTTGTAGTATTATTTTCTTTTTTTTTCCTAAAGCCTTTTGTTTTGGATAGATTGGGTAGGAATAGATAAATACATCTACATATTTATTATTTGTTGTTGCTTGCTGTAAGTTGTTTGCTAGAGTTTTAGTTTGTTTTAGTTTGTTGCTAGAGGGGGCGTGAACGTAGCACAACCACCCACCTCCTCCCCTCTTTGTCTCTCGACACTCCCATTTTCATGAGGTACTTGAATCTGGTCTAGGGGCGGAGCTACCGTTTCACAGTGGGTTTAATGGTAAAATCAGCTGTACCTGATTTTTGGAAGTGGGGACACACAGAGGGAAGAATCGCTGCACATTTCTTTGAAATTTAACAAGATAAGCATCTTAAAACAATTATTTGTTGCTCAACATTATAGTAAAGGTGTGTCTTGGTTGAACTTCTACTTAATAAACATACTTCAATGGTCAAATTAGATGCATTTCTCCGGGGCAGTGCAGCAAAATGAAGCTGATTTGATGGTTGCTCCAGGTGAGCTGGACGAAGGTGGCAGGTTATGGCAAACCAATTGTGTCATTAATAGCCACTTTTACCTATTACATGACTCAATGGCATGCCATACTACTCAAGTGCCATCTAGCGGCTGAAAATGGCAGTGTTCAAAATTTTCAGTCAGAATGAATGAAAACTGTCATATCTCAGCCAAACATTGACCTATAAATATGGAAAAAATCCACAAATAAGTCGCTTTGGCGTATAAGTTGTAGGGCATGAAAATTATGCAAAAAAACTGACTTATAGGGTGAAAAAAACCCGGTATGTGTTACAGTGAATAAGTTGAGTTTTTCGACTTACAAATTGTTGCGTCCGGTTTTTATTAGTTAGTAACTGTTTCAGAGATGGTGCTATATTTAAATTAGCTGCTTTGGTTTGAAATGTATTCATGCTTAAATGTTTATAAAAGAGCTCACAAAGAAAATCTTAAATGTGCAGGATATATTTTGACATAAAGACAACCCCTTCAATGGTTAGTAATCTGTGTTGGTTAATTCGTCCCTCGGCAACATGTGCAGCATCGCCTGCCATAAAAACACAACACGCTGCAGTAAAACTGTGACGCCGAGGTCCTTAACCCACAGAGAGGGACCCTCTCTGTGATTATAAGTCCAGCCATGTGGCTTTACTGCAGAACCAAACCACCCATAATCACAGTAAAGGACATCCTGAGGCGAATTAAGCTTTTTTTCCTCAGCAGTCACAGATGCATGTGTGCTGACTGGGTCATTTTTCTTAGAGCACTGTGCATACATTACAGAAGGGTCATTCAGAGCCGCTTTCATCCGAGAAGGTTATTTGTTCAGGAAGAACGGAAAGCTTCAGAGGGCATTTACATTTAGACTATTTCAACACTGAGATGAGTTTATTTGTGGCAAGCTGTGGTGCTTTACTATGCAAGTAAGATGGGTGGCAAAGCTACAGGATGGAAAGATAAG
>JBBPBX010024014.1:7868-26529 GCA_038048925.1 Garcialebias charrua
CTGTTAACTCACCTGAGCTTTAAAGCTCCACTAGAAGGAATTTTCCTCTTAAGAAATACTTTTATCTTGAAAAATCAACCGGACTACCATTACTTCAGTGGGTCAAAGGCGGACGTGAGAAGCTGCAAAGGTAAATTGATTGACCTCCTCAGACTTCAAGGACCGATCCGTTCTTGGCAGACCATCAAAGGTAACGAGTCGCTGATTGTTTACCCACCGGACCTACTTCTAGCTGGAGATCGCATGGAGAACGTGCCATGTTCCTGGTTATAAACATTCAAGATATTTCACCTCTTTCTACCTTTCCTCTTTCTCATGCTAAAACTTCTCCTTAAACTATATATTTTGCCAGTAACTAAACTTTAAGTTAAACGTGCCTGCAGAAATAAGTAAATATGTCATCTTATTGCTTGTTCTGTTGTTTCCAAAATTGAATCTGTCGACGGTTAAGTTATATGAAAATTGATCAGAACAAATTCACTTGTAAATGTTGATGTAATTTAATGATTTGTTATCAAATGATTCTGCCTTTGGTAGGTCAAATATAATAACGTTTCCAGTCAATTACATCTTGCCTAGTCACAATTCTGGTTTAAATCCTAAAAAAGAGAAAACTCGTTAATATTTGATGCTAAGATTATGTCAAGTGTAAACCTGTTCATTCTTACATTTGGTACTGTACAGTTAGTAAATCAGACCAGTACATAATCCATTACAATATGTAAAGCTTGAAATAAATCTAACCCAAGAAGAGCAGCACCTGATTCAACCACAACTAGAATACTTACAGTAGAATGATTATCATTAGAAATAGTAGCTTTTAAGCACCTTTTACAGCAAGTTTCTCTTTTGCATACGGTAAGTAACAAGAGCAAATGTAGGTTCAGTTAGGGCACATTCTGAGAAGGAGGTACAGTAAATGTTTTCTGGTGTAATGGACACAGATGACCCTGTATCTACAATCAGCTCAACATCTTTACTTTGTCCATTAGCAGTCACTTGAACTATGCAGAGGATCTTGTCTTGTACTATATTGTTCACGTAAAAAACTGTGGGCTCATTGATGACGACTTCATGTACCTCCTTTTGAGTTGAACGGCATACTCATGAAAAATGTCCCACTTTACCACACTTGTTGCAGGCCACTTTATCAGCAGGACACGAAGGTTTGTTAGGGTGGTGGTTAGAAGCTCCACAACGAAAGCAGGAACGTTTACCAGCAGTTTGAGCTGTGGCAGGAGCAAGATTCGGTGACGGCTTCTTCTTCCTGTCTCAGAGGTAGCTTGGCTTTGATTGCTTCTGTATGGCCCTCACCATTGCAGAAGCACCATCAGCAGTAGCATCAGAGAGAATGTTAGCATCCCTTAATCCACTTTCAATTTGGAATGCCAATGTAGTAGCTTTAGCAAGTGTTAGGTCCAGCTCAAGTAATAATTGTCTATTATGCAAGTGTTAGCAACATGCTCGATCAGTTGATCACATAACATTTGTTCCTCCATATTGCCAAAATCACATGCAGCAGCTAAATTAAGTAAAGAAGCTAAGAATTGGTTTACTGTCTCATCCTGCCTCTGTGCTCTTTGTCGAAACTTGTGATGTTCAGCTTCAGCAGAAAATGTTCTTTTAGGGCATCAATAGCAGCCGCAAACATTTCTCCAGTGTTCGGTAGGGTGTAGAAAAGCCATTGACCCGCCGTACCATGGCAAGAAGTAGAAACGCACGCTTTCTTGCATCAGGCTAGTCATCCCTCGATGCTGCTATCAATAACATGTAGTTTTCAAACATTTTTAGCCATGTTGGAAATGCTATCGCTGGTTCCCCCGAGTATGGCATGAATGGAGCAGGTAGAGGCACATAAATAGATATCCTCATCACCAATGTTGTGGTGTTGCCAGATTGAATTAAGGAACAATAAGCAGACAAGTGAGTCAGCTTCAGTTATCCACTTAACTTTCACTTTCGTTCTTCCTTCACTCTGCATACAGCGTCTTTTAATATACATCCTGATGCATGCTCAATAATCCAGGCAGAAAAAAAATCTAAAAAGTTAAGTCTGGTCCTCTGGACATTCCAAAAAACAAAACAAACAAACAAAAATTGTAGAAACGTATCGTCTTTCATCCGAAATACTTTCTCAGTCTGAGGTACTGTATTCAGCTCAGTCTTAAAAATAGCACCTTCTCATAGTGGATCAACCAGTTTGTTGCTGACAGCCAAAACTAGCTGTTCACATGATTAAGGAGGACCACCAGCCTAACAATGGATCATCAGCACCAGATGGTTGCTTGCTATTCACCAGGGGCTGAGTGATATGTGACTGGCCGTGGCAAAACCAGGAACAAGTCTCCCCTGGGTCATTTTGAGTTATTTACAGAATCTTAAAGTGTGGGTTCTAAGCTATCCGATGATGCCAAACACATGTCGCTCAAAAAAAAAATGAAGAAGATACAGCCATTTCAATGTTGGCAATCTGCAAATAAGATTAGGGAGAAAACAGGCTTCAAAGTTTTAGAAGAATGTCCCCATTCCAGAAGCATTACCTGGGGGTGTTAACAATTGCTGGTCATTTACATTAATTTGCGTTAACCCAACCCCCAGAACTGACTGTCAACACAGACTCTGCCTAGGAAGGTGTGCAGAATTTCAGCTTTGCTGGCAAATAGGGGTATGAATCTCTCAGTGTCTGGAGAATTGATTTGATTCCGATTTTTGGTATCACGATTCGATTCAAAATCAATTTTTCGATTCAGAAACAATTTTTGATTCAAAAATGATTTTTCTATTAAAATTGTCATAAATTTAGTTTCAGCTTTGTAACTGACAAGCTGAAAAGAATAAACAACAATGTAAACAAATGGAGCATTTATTTAAAACAATAATTTTAAACTGAGAATATTAAACAACAATGTAAACCAATGGAACATTTATTTGAAACAATAATTTTAAACTGAGAATATTAAACAACAATGTAAACCAATGGAACATTTATTTGAAACAATAATTTTAAACTGAGAATAACAACAATGTAAACAAATGGAACATTTATTTAAAACAATAATTTTAAACTGAAAACATTAACAACAATGTAAACAAATAGAACATTTATTTAAAACAATAATTGTAGGTTCTGTACTTTATCAAAGTTTTTGAATCATTTGATATTCATACCAAAAATACAAACAAATAATACAGGAATGCATTAAATGCTGTAACTTGAATTACCAGTACTGTATTAGGTTAGCTTAGTTGCCTGGATTCCTCTAAAACAATAAAATAAAAATATAGGAACAAATAATTCATCCATCCATCATCTTTAACCACTTCTTCCTTTAAGAGTCATGGGGGTCACTGGTGTCCATGTCCAGTCATCACTGTGCGAGAGGCGTGGGACACCTGGACAGGTCTCCAGTCCATCACATACAAATAATTCAAAATATACAGACAAAAACAGACTTCAGCCTACCAAAGTGTAGTAACCTTTAACTCAAGCATTATAAGAGGGGGACAATAATACTGTCATTGCTGGTATCACTCAGCCCTCTGTGAATAGCAAACAACCATCAGGGTGCTAACGATCCATTGTTAGGCTGATGGTCCTCCTTGATCATGTGAGCAGCTGGTTTCGGCTGTCATCAGCCAACTGGTTGATCCACTGTGAGAGGGTGTTAAGACTGAGCTGAATACCAGACTTAGCTTTTTTAGATTTTTGTACCTGGATTATTGAGCATGCATCAGGGTAAAATTAAACATGTTTAAAAATTGATTCTGGAGCATTTAGAATTGATTCTGAATCGCCAGGACTAAGAATCCAGAGTCTTTGAAAAATCTATTTTTTCCTACACCCCCTACTGGCAAACTTCCTTTTGATCTTTAAAAAAATAACATTAATACAAAGAATTGTATTTTATGTTATTGTGACATGTTTTACACATTAATAATGTTGATTGTTTTGTTACAGCCCACCCCAAAAAACAAGGGTCACAACTAGTCAAGTCAATTTTATTTATATAGCACAGTTAAAAGGGTCCCCGGTTCAAATCCCGGTCTGGGGGCCTTTCTGGGTGGAGTTTGCATGTTCTCTCCGTGCATGCGTGGGTTTTCTCCGGGTGCTCCGGTTTCCTCCCACAGTCCAAAAACATGCATGTTAGGCTGATTGGTAACTCTAAAATTGACCCTGGGTGTGAGTGAGACAGGTCCCTCTTGTAAATGAGTCCCCGTGGCTCAACGAGGCTAGCCTGTATAAATAAAGCTTGAATGAAAAAAAAAAACAGATAAACTGTTATCAAGGTGCTTCACACACACAACATAAAAGAGGTTTAAAAATTTAATGAACAGTATCACACACCAATGGTAAAAATTATGATATTAACAGCAGTAAAAGTATAATAAAAATGGTGTTAAAGGTACAGGACAGGAATGCACTTTATAAAGTTGATGACACTGGAAAAGTTTGTATAATAGCTGAAGATGTTGAGTAAACTCAGGAGATGCTTATGTTGCATCTAGGTTAGACAGGGGGAAAACAAAATAAAATAAGGCTTTACACACACCAAGCTCCTGCACAGACTTATTTTAGATGTCACACAAGGTGTTGGTGCTGGACATGATCATCAGGGCAGAAAGGCCTTATCTTTGTTGTAAGTCTTTTTTATTAAGCTTTTGTGGGCTGGTCGGTTTCCATCCATCCATCCATCCATCCATCCATCCATCCATCCATCCATCCATCCATCCATCCATCCATCCAAATAATGTATTTTAAAGAAAGAAAGATAAGATTTCTTGTTTCACCAAATATATATTAACATGAAAAATAAATTCTAAAGATAATCTTACATAAAGATAAACAAAAACATTTTAGAGCAAAATTATCTGGGAAAAACAA
Organism: Garcialebias charrua; assembly: GCA_038048925.1. Taxonomy (NCBI): domain Eukaryota; kingdom Metazoa; phylum Chordata; class Actinopteri; order Cyprinodontiformes; family Rivulidae; genus Garcialebias; species Garcialebias charrua. Next base: position 12,751 of record JBBPBX010024014.1, read on the forward strand.
GGCTATTTTAATTAAACACGCTGCTCCATTCAGCTTTTTTATCATGATGACAGCCAGCTGACAGCAGCTGACAGCTGCGTGAGAACAGCTGATCCATCCCATTTTAACTGTACATTTTATCTTTTCAAACGGCCAGATGAATCTGCATAATTGGTGCACCATTATCGTGCTTTAAATGTTAGTTTCTTTGCTGCGATTTGTAAAACCTAAGCCAATCCAACGCGTGTGATTGCGCGATGCGCTGCTGGACACAGACCATGGCTGGAGACACGGAGCCGAGTGGCTCCAGTGGCTGGAGCGCATTGCGCGGTGATTACGCGTGTCTGCTTTGTCTAATGAAATAAAGATAGTGGATGGATGGATGTATTATGTATGGATGGAAACTGATTTGCTTGCGATTTGCTTGCGCACGCAGTAAAAGCTTCTTTTTTTTTTTTCTCGGGTTGGTCGGAAAAACAGCTGACAGCTCTGACGCTTTGATCGGCTTTATTTTATTATTTTCCTTGTTCCTTGTTGTGTCCACTGGGCGATCTATAGATGTTAAGTAGCCATGTGCTTCTTTCAAAGCTGCACGTTATTGGCCGAAGCCAGTAACAAAGCTCTGATACCAGCCAAACAAGTCCCGCATGTTAATCAGCTGAGAGGGTCCCCGCCCCCAGTACGCAAATCACTGCGGCTTGGTTTTACTCTGAAAACAAACTGATTTCTAACACAAAGTTTAACAGTTTAAACACTTATAAAGTGTTTTTTAAAGCATGGGATGGTTTCTTCACAACTTCAACTGGTACATTTTGCAAAAAAACAATTTTCACTAATTTCTCAGAAGTTGAATGTTTATTGATTTTTTCTCAGTTAGAGCTGTGCCGACTTGTTCCTGGATTTGGAGTGGCTGGTCACATATTAGCAATAACAGCATTGTAAGAGGGGACAGTCAAACACGGAGGCCTCCACCCCTGTTTAATGATGGACAGTTCATTTTCACAAAGATGGCCTCCTTTAACTTACCATACCATACCATACCAATTTATTTATAGAGCACTTAAAATAGCAACAAGGCCAACCAAAGTGCTGTACAATAGAAACGGACATGCACAACGGACAAGGAAACGTAAAAATAAAAATATAGATACAAATAGTAGCAGAAACTAACTAAAATGGCCAACATTGCATAGTACTGAGAGGATCAAAACAAATCACACTGTGTTAAAGGCAAGAGAGTAGAAGTGGGTTTTCAAGCGAGACTTAAAGACTGAGTCTGGGAGCCTGCCTGACACTCACTGGCAACTCATTCCATAGTCTTGGACCTGTAACGGAGAAAGCTCTGTCACCTCTGAGCTTACGACGAGTTTCTGGAACTGAAAGAAGCATCTGGTCTGCTGACTTCAGAGAGCGCGTTGGGACATATGGCTGCAGAAGATCACTGAGATAAGATTGGGCAGAACTGTTCAGTGATTTAAAAACATACGTGAGTATTTTGAACTGGATCCGAAGGTGAATGGGTTGCCAGTTGCAGGGAGGCCAAAACTGGTGTGATGTGCTCTCTATGGCCTGTACCAGTTAAAAATCGGGCTGCAGCATTTTGGACCAGTTGTAGACGTGCAATGGAGGACTGACTGATTCCAAACAGAAGTACATGGCAGTAATCGAGCCTAGATGTTATGAAAGCATGGATTACTGTCTCCAGGTTCTTTTTGGACATTATGGGCGTCAGCTTAGACAGCTGCCTCAGCTAAAAGAAAAACCCAGGATTTAACAATCATGTTTATGTGACTGTTAAGTTTCAAGGAAGAGTCCATTACTGTTAGAGAGTTCAAACATTGATCATTTAAACTTATTACTTTAATGTATTCTGATGAATCATTAACCAGTTTGCTTTACTAAAAGTCTTTCTGTATGAAACAAAACATCTCTGAAGAACATAACTTGTTGCTTCATGCACACAGAACAAAAACACTGATTAGGCCAGCTCATGTTTTAATCACAGATAAGGTTTTGACATTACGTTATTGTTTGTTTTGGCATTGCCACACTCACGTTTTAATCACAGATAAGGTTTTAACATTACGTTATTGTTTGTTTTTACACTGCCACGTTTTCCATGTGCTATCTGAAACTGTCATCCTGTTACTCATTATTGTCCAACCTTTGAGAGAATAAAAAGCCAGTACGCACTTTCCAATTTGGATTTGATCTCAAACACTTTTGAAACATGTTTCAAAGTGTCTTGAGGTGATCTCCCATTTTCAAAGTCTGCTGCTCTGAAAATTAATTCTTGTCTCTCTTCTTGTGTGGTTCGTGTTGAAGGTGAAGGTGTTTAAAAATCCTCCATCATTGGTTCCCTGACCGGGATTTTCCTCTTACCTGTCTCCGGTGGGCCCAGAGGACGGACGTGCTACTAGCCCATGCACGGCAGTTTCAAAAGTCTGGTAAGCGTGGACGTTTTACCCCGCCAGGCCAGTGTTCTTTAGGTCCGATTCTCTGGCCATCGACGGGACGGTTTGACGGAAGATCCAGTCGAATACCACACGAACCTGCAAGGAGTGAGTACATGTTATTGCTTCGTACGGCGGGAAGTACGTTATTTGCTTAGTACGGCGGAAAGTACTGTCTTGATGTTATTGCTTCGTACGGCGGGAAGTACGTTATTTGCTTAGTACGGCGGGAAGTACTGTCTTGATTGCTTGGCACGGCGGAAAGTGCTAATAGTTTGCTGACGTCCGGCGTGAAGGGACTGATTGTTTGCTTAAAGTACGGCGTGAAGGTACTTAAAATTTGTTTGCTTGGCACGGCGGAAGGTGCTCTAAATTTTGCTGACGTACAGCGGGGAGGTACGTAAATAGGACGTTTTTCTTTCTCAGACGCTCCTGTTGAAGTTGTGTTCATCAGGCTGCATCGGTGAGTGCCTGAGAGTTGTGTGTGCGTTCTTTGTGCTTGTCTGTCTCTCTCTCTCTTTTTCTCTCCCTCTATCTGTGTGAGTTTACCTCCCTTCCTTTCTCCCTCTCTGTGTGTGTAAGAACATGAGTTCACATGTAAATTAGAGTTATAAGCTGGCTGCCGAAGTCACAAAGTCAACTTTAAAAAAGAAAAAAGAAAAATAAAGATTAATCAAATAAATTAAAAAGATAAATACTGAAACTAATAATTACTAACTGCGCTGAAAGCAGGCCGGCTCCTCCGGGAACATCTTATCTGGTACTGAGATATCGCCTCCTGTGAAAAACAGAAACAAACAAAAATTTATGCTACTACTACTCAGTTTAAAACGAGACTAAATAATACATATAAAACGTTAATCATTGTATTTTTCTGCACTTACAGTTATAACAGTTATAACGAGATAAGATTGTCTCTAAAAACGCATCCGGAAACACGGGTCAGCTACCTAAATTATTATTTTGAAATAAAATAAAATAAAATATTTGCATGCTTATTTCGAACAATTCAACGTAGCCGAATCGTTTACTAGCATTTGAGAAATCGATCGATCTTGTTTATAAAATTCTAATCCAAATACTTTAGGTTTTAAGCTTAAACAAACGTGGAATTCGAACATTTTTGCATTTGTTTTGGCGTTAGCATAGCTGTTCGTTTGCGTTCCGGTTATTAGTTTTTAACGACAAAAATCCAAATTATTTCGCAGAAGCAAGAGGACGGGATCACGTTTCTTGTGTTAAAAGCCTAATGCGAACCGATCCGACTTTAATCAGCTAAAAAAATACGTTTTTGGGGTCGCTCACTGAAAGCTACCGTGGCTAACACAGTTAGCGTAACTACGACGCTACATTCACCCGTCTAAAATCCGTAAATAGGTCGTCATAACGGTAGAAACCGGACGTTTCAAAATTGTATTTTCTCTGCAAAAAGAAGTTGGGAAATCCACTTACCGATTTTAAACACATCTTTTGGACGACCAGGCTAAAAGTCTGACGTCGTCTTTACACGTCGACCGGAAAGAGAAAAAAGTAAAGTCCCTCCTTCTTCCTGTAAAGACACCGTGCTAAATAGTTGTCGAAGAAGGACCCGTAGTGGCCAAACATCGCTACTACATTTGCAGATTAGTTTACCTTTTTTTAGACGATAATTTAAGTTTTTAGAGGCTCGAATACAAAATAAAAATAAAAATAATAAACAATAAAAACTTGGCACTTGTAAATTATATAACTAACATATCTGACAGTCATGGGAAATAATAGAAGTAAAAAATCTCCTACAGGAGCAGAAACAAACACGAAAGATTCAAGATTCATGAGCCAGAAACATCCAGAATCGGTTAAATATGTCAAAGAATGGATGGCAGAATATAAGATAGAACCCAACCTTAAAGTAGACACCTGGAAAACACTTATTTCTGTCCTGCAAAACCAAATTATTCTAAACAAAGGCAAGAAGAAAGAAAAAATAGAACACCAATTGGCAATTGCTAAAATCTGGCATTATGAATCACTAATTAGGTGTGAAGAGATAAAAACATCTAAGGAGGCCAAACTGCAACAAAAACAAATGACTGACACGATGTTTGTTAAACCTGAAGACAATGAAACAATATCTGTGAGTCGCCCTCCCTCTTATGATACAACGGGGGCCTCATTTTCAACCCAAACACCATCCGTTTATCCTATCGATGAACTTGCCAAACTAAGCATATCGTCAGAGGCCAAAACAGATAACCACGTTGTCACTAGAAAAATGTCAAAGATGCAGTCTTCCACTTCACAACCTCCTTGCCCCTCTTCAAACGCTTTCCCTCTGATACAAGTCATGAATCCAGCTGCAGATATAAAGAGCAACCCGCAACATGCTTTAGTTTTTAGGCCATGGACCCTTGAAGAGGCCAGAAAGACTGTTGAGGGAGTTAGCAGTCATTTAGAGGATCCTGAAATGTGGATCATGGATATGGAAGGTATTATACATTCCTACCGCCTTAATGGTCATGAGACCGGGAAAGCAGCCCAGTCGTCTTTGGGAAAACATTGGAAAGTGCTGAAAAAGAAAACAGGAGATAACCCAGACAACAACACAAATGTGTTTTACAGTAATGACCCAGACTCAGAAAAATATTACAATGCTCCTATGAGTAACAGCAACAGAGGTAGACGCATGAGACCAAGAGGCCGTGGTTTTAACAGATACATACCACAGTATGACCGTCCCCGACGATATCGTCCTGCCACCTGCTGGAGGTGTGGCTAGTTCGGACATGTAAAACTTGACTGCCAGAAAGATTTAGATCATCCAAACAGAGGAGTATTTGTTCACAGAGAAGCATTTCCTATGACAAGAAACCGCTCCGATAACAGGGACGGTTATGATGCATGGCTAGTTGATAACACTCCCAACTCCAGCTATGTCGAAGAACAGGAAGTTGTGAGCATTTGTTCAGCTTTGGATTTATTGAAATCTTTGAAAGAAAGACCTTATATAACGCTTAAAGTCAACTCAGTCCATGTGGATTTTCTTTGCGATAAAGGTGCATGTAAAACAGAGTACACGCTCTCTCTCCATGACAGTTAGATGTGATGCTTCTCTCAGAACGGGATGAAGCTGATCTGAAACCATATACAGTGACAATGGACCTCATTTTGTTAATCAAATTATACAGGACATGGCTACACACCTAGGCTTAACTTTAAAAAATCACTGTGCTTCCAGAATGCCTAGACCTTGTTAAGTTATATATGAGAATCACTCCAACACCCAATGGTCTGACTCCGTTTGAAATAATCCATGGCAGACCATACAGGATGCCTCTCTTCCGATTACATGATAAAAAAAAAAAAAGAAAAAAGAAGTGTTCAGGACAAATTTACTGTCTTCTGATTCTCTGTCCCCACAGGAAGTGACAGTAAAACCTGGTGACTGGGTCTTCATCAAAATCATCAAAAGAAAAACTTGGGCCAGTCCACGCTGGGAAGGTCCATACCAAGTACTACTGAGTACACCCTCTGCTGTGAAGATTGCTGAACGACCCAGTTGGATACATCTCAGTCACTGTAAATTGCAGAAATACTAGACCCTTAAGTCATTGGAGCAGAGGGGAAGCCGGGTGTACAAAGGGGGCGGTTCTTTTAGTGACCGTCATCTCAAAACCAGTGAAGAACTTAAGATCCCTGCTCTGTTAGGATTTAGGTTTCTAGTATTTCTGTATACCTAGCAACAATGGAAGCAAGTTACATAGTGAACGGCGATATCACCGATCTGCTGAGATCCGAACACCCCCATGACTACAGCACCAACCTATGGTGGCAACTGATGAACAAAACTGCTTATGAAGGAAAAACTACTAACTGCTATGTCTGTGCTCATCTACCCTATGCCACCTACAATTCAGGTTTGCAACCTGCTACTGTGCCCACAGAACAACAAGCGTGCCTATATGGACTAAGCACCCACCCAGGAACAGGCAGCTGGGCAAAACAAGACTACACAAAACCACTGTCTGATGAAGTGAAGGACGCCCATCAAACTGCCTGAACTGATCACCATGACACATCTGCCGCCAAGCGTTTTGGGATGAAAACGCCAACTGCCTCGAGTCAGAAGATGTCATCGATTGCACACACCTCCTTGAACAAAGGACGTTCAACATCAGCAACCCAACAAGAGGACGACAAGAAACCACCCACTGTAGCATTGCAGTGCCAGGTGACACTGGGGGGGGTGCCTTTGTGCTTTGGTCCCCCTATCCAACCCGACGCCTGTGCTGAGGAAGCTACTGACACCCTCAGCTCACAGGACAAAACGCTCTGCAATGCCTGAGATAACAAGATGGGGAGGGCTCACCACCAGCACCGGCGTCCCATGGGAATTCAAGATCTGGAATGGAGGGGAAAAGTTCTTCCAAAGCCTCTTCCCATGGGTAGGAGTCGGTTGAAATCAACAGGTATGCCCTCCCCGCCTCATCGACGACACCTACAAATCAGCAAATGGAACTCTGGGAGAGCTGAAAGCAATGGGAGAGATGATCCTACAAAACTGACATTCTCAACCTCCTGACTGCATCATGAGGAGGCGTGTGTAAAATTATTGGCGAATCGTGCTGTACCTACATCCCAGACGAATCAGGAACAGGAGGAGACATCCACGATGCTTTGCACGATCTGAGCGAACTATGTTGAGAGTGGGACTAAAGGAACAGACCCTTTCAACCCATGGTCATGGTTCACCTCCGGACCATGGTGGCACCTCCTGCTGAGAATCTGCACTCCAATCCTGACAATTGCCTTCTTTTTATTTGTGTAGTACCATGTCTGAAAAACATGATGAATTAGCCTAAAAAGAAAATGCAGAGTGATTCTTTTTCTCATTTTTTGTTGTTTTTCTTTTGGTTTGAGTCCATAAAGGACCTTAGTTCATAAAGAACTCATTTTTGCTGTGCGCCTCAATGATCGTTTCATCTGATTAAGTTGTAACCAGTTTAAATGATAAAGAGGACGGATATGTTAGAGAGTTCAAACATTGATCATTTAAACTTATTACTTTAATGTATTCTGATGAATCATTAACCAGTTTGCTTTACTAAAAGTCTTTCTGTATGAAACAAAACATCTCTGAAGAACATAACTTGTTGCTTCATGCACACAGAACAAAAACACTGATTAGGCCAGCTCATGTTTTAATCACAGATAAGGTTTTGACATTACGTTATTGTTTGTTTTGGCATTGCCACACTCACGTTTTAATCACAGATAAGGTTTTAACATTACGTTATTGTTTGTTTTTACACTGCCACGTTTTCCATGTGCTATCTGAAACTGTCATCCTGTTACTCATTATTGTCCAACCTTTGAGAGAATAAAAAGCCAGTACGCACTTTCCAATTTGGATTTGATCTCAAACACTTTTGAAACATGTTTCAAAGTGTCTTGAGGTGATCTCCCATTTTCAAAGTCTGTTGCTCTGAAAATTAATTATTGTCTCTCTTCTTGTGTGGTTCGTGTTGAAGGTGAAGGTGTTTAAAAATCCTCCATCAATTACCACCCCCAGCTTAGTGACCCTTTGTTTCTCTAGCAGGACTAGAGAGAAAAGGTCAATGTCGTGGTTCATGAATGAGCCATTGGGATGGTACAACATGACTTCAGACTTCTTCTCCTTGAAACTTAAGAAGTTTAAAGCTATCCAGTCCTGTATGTCAGCCAAGCAGTCAAGAAGAGGTTGAATTGAGCGTGAGCCTCTATGCCTTAGTGGGGAAGTAAATTTGACAATCGTCGGCATAGAAATGAAAGGGTATGATGTGTAGCACCTAGTGGCAGCAGGTATAAAGAAAAAAGAAGGGGACCAAGGATGGACCCCTGCAGTACCCCCACTGAAGCACAGTAGATGTTGAACTTAAATCTTTGATATTGACACAAAAGGTTCTGTCAGAGAGGTAGGACTCAAACCATTTGAGGGCTAACCCTGTGCTACCCACCCACTACTCCAACCTAGAAATAAGGATCTTGTGCACAATGGTGTCAAAAGCAGATGAAAGGTCCAATAGGACAAGCAACACAGAATCACTCTAGAATAACTCTAGGATGGCGTGATCCTCCGAGAAACTTTTCAATTGAGACTCAACTAATTTTCCCAGTAGTTTAGAGGTGAATGGGAGCCTGGAGACAGGCCGGAAGTTGGACACCACTGACAGGTCAAGGTTAGCTTTTTTTTTTTTTTCTAGGAGAGGTTGGACAACAGCATGTTTAAAGGTTTTTGGTACCACACCTAAGGATAAACTGCTATTCACAATAGCAAGAATAGAAGGACCCAATGTAGGAAAAACCTATTTTAGTAGTCGAGGGGGGACCACATCAAAGGGGGAACCAGAGGACTTCATGTTGCACATTACCTGCTCCAGTTACGACCGAGAGATGGGCTCAAAGTGGTCAAACACCCACAATGAGATGGGATGGATGAATCATGAGCTGGTGGAGAAATGAGTACCTGGGTGTTCACAACTTTTTCTAAAGAGAAATGGAGGAAGTTTTCACACAGTTCAATTGAGACTTCAAGAGGTGAAGGCTCACTGAGGTGTAGAATTATGTTCAGGGTGGGAAAAAGAACTAGGTGTTTGTGGGAGATGGAGAAAATTATATCAGAAAATAATTTAGATTTAGCAGCTTTCACTTCTCTCTGATAGCGACGCCAACTTTCCCTTAACATTTGAAAAGAAATCTGCAGCCGGTCTTTCCTCCACCTGCATTCTGCTCTCCGACACTGCTTTCTAATGGCTTGAGTGACATTATTCAGCCAAGGCTCTGATCTAAGTTTTGTTTTTCTGGTTTTAAGAGGAACAACACATTCCAGAACATTTAAACAGACAGAGTTGAACTGAGAGGTTAGCTCCTCAGTGGTAAGAGACACCAGGAGCTAGCTTCATTAAAACAAGGAGCAGCGAAACGGTTAATGGCATGAGTGATACATGCAAGAGTGCACGGCTTAGCAGTAGGACAAGGGGGTGAAGTCAAACAATTCAGGCATGTGATCTGAAAAAACATTGTCACCGATTACCAAATTAGAAAGAGAGCCATCACGTGTTAAAACAAAGTCTAGCGTGTGACCGTGTTCTTGGGTGGGACCGGTTACCTGCTGAGATAACTTAAAAGAGTCCAATAAATCTACAAAGTCCTTCAGGGCTTCTCCTGACAACACACATGGATATTAAAGTCCCCAATAATCAATAAGTGATTATATCTCAGTGCGTTATCAGCCAAAAAGTCAGATAATTCACTTATGAAGTCCTTGGATCGAGGAGGGCGGTAGACGAGTGCGCACAGAACCGGAGGAGAATGTCCAAGTTCAAAGACGCTCAGCTCAAAGCTAGGATGGGAAACAGGGATAACCAACTAATTACAGGCAACGTTTGGTTTAAAGACTGTTAATAATCCACCACTATGCCGGCCTGATGGCCACGGGGCATTAAAACACAGACAGTCAGGAGTTAATAATTCCACTAAGGCGCTGGACTCACCATCTGATATTCCGTGACGTGGAGAAAATCCAACTCTTTGTCTTTTAAAAAGTCATTACACCTCTCACAAACCATCATTTCTCTCTATGAAGGATAAGAACATCTTCATCCCTGAAAAAGTTACCGCTGGCCTGGAGATGAGTGTAGACCGCAGATTCCTGGCCTGATGTTGTTACTCTTCTATGCTGGGCCATCCTTTTGTCCAGTGGCTGTTTAGTTTCCCCAATGTAAGACTGATCACAGCTCTCCTGACACTGAACAGCATACACAATATTACTCTGTTTGTGCCAGGGGACTGGATCTTTGGGATGAACCAGTCTTTGCTTTAATGTATTTTGGGGTTTAAAAGCCACTGGGACATTATGTTTAGAAAATAAACATCTGATTTTCTCTGAAACTCCTGCAACATATGGAATGACCTCTGGTCTGGATCTGGGGACGAGATGTGGTAAGTGGTAATGGCAGTCGCCCCCCGATCGGAAGGTTGGAGGTTCGAATCCCGAGTTCCCACACCATGTGTCGTTGTGTCCCTGGGCAAGACACTTAACCCCGAGTTGCTCCCGGTAGGACTGGCTGGTGCCTTGCATGGCAGACTACCGCTACCGGTGTATGAATGTGTGTATGAATGGGTGAATGGCTGGTGCTGTAAAGTGCTTTGGGGCCCCTCATAGGGGGCTGGAAGGCGCTATATAAGTAAGCTCCATTTACCATGGGTTCCTCCTTTTCACCTGATGGCTGACTGGAGTCCTGTTTGGATTTCTTCTCTGCTTTCAGGAATGCTCAGTTAGGATATCCACATTTCTCTAGAGCCTGTCTTGTGGGGGATTTCTCCTTCTGCCTTGCTCCTGAGTTAGTGGGGATGTAGTCTGCTCTGTGGTACAGAGTCCTGATGACTCCTAACTTGCGCTTCAGAGGGTGATGGGAGTCAAACTGCAAATACTGGTCTCTGTAGGTGGGTTTGCGGTACACCTCAGTTTACAAATGTTCTCCATAAGAAACTGAGACCTCACAGACCAAGAAAGCCAGCCAGCCATCTTTTACATCTTCTTGTGTTAACTTGTTATATTTATCCACAGAGTCGATGTGATCAGTGAAATGTTGGACTTCCTGAGATTTAATTTTAACCCAGGTGTCGCCAACATACCTGAACCAATGATTTGGTGGTGTCCCTGAAAAGGATGTCAAGGCTTTCTTTTCTACCTCCTCCATGTACAGGTTGGTAACCATACGAGAAACTGGAGACCCCATAGCACACCCATGAGCAATAAAATAGGCAGAAACATGGGTCGCAGGTTCATTTCCCGGTACCATCAATTGATCTAAATGTGGATGGAAAAGGTGAAACAACCACACCTGCCTCCATCCTCATTTTTCCCACTCCGGGCCCCTGAGCAATGCCCTCAACCCCCACCATCTGCTCCCTAAACAGGTTTCTCTTGAAAACGAGTTCTCGTGACTCAATGAGACTACCTGTATAAATAAAGAGTAAATGAAAAATATGAATGTGCATTGCTTTATAACATTCAATCAAAACAGTTACAACTGCACTAGCACTTTGAGATTTTCATTAACGAAAAGTGCGTTATAAATTGAATTCATTATTATTGTTATTATTATTATTAACTGGTCAGATTAGGATAATCTTAATTCAGTCTCTAGCATGAAAGCAGGTGATATGCATTCTGGAGGCCTTTATTCACTTATGTCACTCCTTTTGTCCTGTACGTCACTGAACACCCCCACCCCTCATCTTTATACAGTAAATGACTCTGCTCCAGCAATAACTCCACTGTTGCTTTTTCCTGAATTTGTTCTCAGTTCAGATGTTTCTGGCTTTGTTCATTAGCTTTTGGTTTATTTATACACTTTGTTCCTTGGTCAATTAATTCTCTTTTGTTCACAGCAATCCATGTGTGCACGGTATCTGTTCTGTTTCAGTGTTTATGTACAGTATACTGTATTAGGTTCTTCTAGTGTGCTGCCGCATCAGCCTTTTTTTTACTTTGTAAAAGTTATGGTAAATGGTAAATGGAGCTTATTTATATAGCGCTTTCCAGCCCCCTATGAGGAGCCCCAAAGCGCTTTACAATACCAACCATCCACCCATTCATACACACATTCATACACCGGTAGCGGCAGACTGCCATGCAAGGCGCTTTCCAGTCCTACCGGGAGCAATTCTGGGTTAAGTGTCTTGCCCAAGGACACAACGACACATGGTATGGGGATCCGGGATTTGAACCGCCAACCTTCCGATTGGGGGACGACTGCCATTACCACTACGCCACGGCCGCCCATGTTGTTATGTTAGCATGTTAGGCTGATTGGTAACTCTAAATTGTCCAAAGGTGTGAGTGAGAGAGTGAATGTTTTTTTTTTGTTGTCTCATTTGTCTCTATGTATCTCTGTGATGGGCTGGAGGCCTGTCCAGGTATCCCTGTGATTGACTGGAGACCTGTCCAGTGTGTGTCACCCGCCTCTCTCACAGTGACTGCTGGATATGGACTCCAGTCACCCCCATGACCCAAAAAGGAAGAAGTGGGTCAGGATAATGGATGGATGGATAAAAGGATGGATGGATGGATGGATGGGTAATACAGTTTAAGTTTTAATTCCTCTGTCTGAGTCCATCTGCTAGACTCAATCATTATAAATTGCAGCAATCTTGAATTAAACTGATTTGAAAGGGTTGTAGATGCTTTTCAGTTGTTAATCTCTTAGAATTTCATCAAAGCCCATACAGTGGTTCATGAGATTTTTTTTGCTAACAGACAAGCAGAGTTAACCCAAACCATTAATACCAAGATTTAAGGCAAAAAAAAACAAAAAAAAAAACGTGTGTTTTGTGTATGTGTTGGGGAATTTTTTTCAGATGAGATTATACCGAATTTCACCTAAAATATAGACATTTTTAAGTTTTTAAAACAGTTGCCTGTGGCAGTCATCTTTAACTGGGTTGATTTAAAAAATAAATTGTTTTTAGAGATAAATTTAGTAATTTTTTTCCTCAAAGTTTCATAAAAACATATTTGGCAATTGATAGCGCAAAAATGAGATTTCTTTCTAGTCAACATTTATTGATATATATATCGATAAGCGGATAGGTGCAGCATCCGCAGTGAAGCGGGCGCTGTACCGGTCTGTTGTGGTGAAGAGAGAGCTGAGTCGAAAGGCAAAGCTCTCAATTTACCGATCGATCTACGTTCCCACCCTCATCTATGGTCATGAGCTTTGGGTTGTGACCGAAAGAACGAGATCTCGGATACAAGCGGCTGAAATGAGTTTTCTCCGCAGGGTGTCTGGACTCTCCCTTAGAGATAGGGTGAGAAGCTCAGTCATCCGGGAGGGACTCGGAGTAGAGCCGCTGCTTCTCCACATCGAGAGGAGCCAGTTGAGGTGGCTCGGGCATCTGGTTAGGATGCCTCCTGGACGCCTCCCTGGTGAGGTGTTCCGGGCATGTCCCACCGGGAGGAGACCCAGAGGAAGACCCAGGACACGCTGGAGGGACTATGTTTCTCGGCTGGCCTGGGAACGCCTTGGGATTCCCCCAGAGGAGCTGCTCCAAGTGGCTGGGGAGAGGGAAGTCTGGGCCTCCCTACTTAGGCTGCTACCCCCGCGACCCGACCCCGGATAAGCGGACGAAAATGGATGGATGGATGGATGGATGGTCAACATTTATCTATGATAGCTCACTTTGTGGAGGGTTTTAACTTCCTGGAGGTGTTGAAATTCACCAGATGCAGTGTGAAAGTGGAGTTCGCACCCCAGCCCTCAAACAAAGCTAAAACTGGCCACGTTGTCCTAGGCAGCAAACCCTGCTGCTGTTAATCATTTGC
>JBBPBX010024014.1:26825-40036 GCA_038048925.1 Garcialebias charrua
GGGGGGGGGTTATGCAAATTATGTTGCATACCCTTGAAAATTACTCCATTTGGTCACCATTGTTTTGGAGAACTCAATTAATTAATAAATATTGTTATGCTTGTGTTTCCTTTAGTTTTCTGACGCTTTGTCTCGGTTTCCTCTCTCCTCCAGCTGCTAACGCCCTCCTCCCTCCTCCCACTCTGAACTGGAATCAAAGGAGTCTGGATCACCAAGATGCTCCATCTCACTTTAATAATTTTGAAATTAACACCTCGGCTGTGGTGTAGTGGTAATGGCAGTCGTCTCCCGATCGGAAAGTTGGCGGTTCGACTCCCGGGACCCGCACCATGTGTCGTTGTGTCCTTGGGCAAGACACTTAACCCTGAGTTGCTCCCGGTAGGACTGGAAAGCACCTTGCATGGTAGTCTGCCGCCACCGGTTTATGAATGTGTGTAGCATTCAATATATGTGTAGCACTTTGAGATTTTCAGTAATGAAAAGTGCGTTATAAATTGAATTAATTATTATTATTACCTCACTTTCATCTGCAGGCTCAGAAAGTATGATTGGGAAAAAGCCAACCACATCCAGTTTAATGACCACAAACTGAATTAAAGTTGATTCAAAAATTGACATTCAATTATGTAGCACCTAATGATATTTTAATCTCTTTTTCTTTAATTTTCAGAAATTATTTTTTCAAAGCGTTTTGTCTGGCAGCAAGGCGGACACCCTGAATAAAGAACACAGATTGGTGTTAGATCTCGGTGAGGATAGGAAAATGAAAGCTTTTATAGTTCACTTTGCTCACAGGAAAAGCCACTGCCCCTTTATTAGACGTTTCAACCTGCATTTCATCACACCATCGTCACCATCTTCCTCTGACATGATGGGCTGCTGATTTAAACGTATGTTTCTGCTCTCTCTTGATCATACTTGACTGTTTCAGGTTGTAGGAGATCAGGATGTAGATGACTGTGTTTGATTTCATCTTTGTGATAAAGATCTCTTTATTGTATGAAAGTACAAAAGTACATTTTTTTAATTGAAAATTCAAGGTCTGACATTACTTGAAAATTTATATTCCAAATATCAGAGTTTTAACCAAGATCTTATGCTGAGAAATGATGGAGTTGAAGGTGCTTTAGGCAAACCTTGAAAATTCATTCATTCATTCATTCATTCATTCAACCTTTATTTAAACAGATAAGTCACATTGAGCCTCGAAGACTCAATTACAAGCGAGATCTTTTGGACAGACAATACAAGTGGTGAAAAATGACACAGGGTTTGGAGACAAAAAAAATCCTAACACATTTTTGACCTCTGTTTGAAGGTCAACAAATGTGGTAATGAAAAAATCTCTCACACACACAAGCACATATTGATGCCAACATTACGCAGAGGGGGTGTGGTGGGGGACTCAAAGGCGATGAGCAGCCAGCCCGCAGAGGAACTGCAGAGTTCAGATAAAATCACTCCGTTCATATACAGTAGTTCCCTCTGGAGAGATCTGTGCATACTCGGGAGGGGCTGACGAGGACGGCCATAGGCGAATCCAGAGTCCTGAAATGATGACAGAATGTTTATTCAGCTGGCTCCTCTGATAAGTCCGTGGAATTCCTCAGCAGAAGGTTTGGGAGGGGGTGAGAGCATCAAGTTTACAAAACTTCTGCAGGGATGTTGAGATAAGACGGCCAGTCAAGGCCAGTCAAGGAGCCGAATTTCAGATAAACACAATTGTTTTGGGGACAGGCAGAACTTTAATGACATCTACCTTCAGTCTGTGTCGGTCCACTCGCTTCCGAAATGTCCAAATTAAAATGACCATACCAATGGAACATGCCTGAGATAATCCCAGTGATCTAATCCATTCAGCCAAAAGTCTGGGTTCTCGAGACATGAACCAAGCCATCATGTAAGGCAGGCAGCCTGACCAGGGGCCTCATGTACAAAGACTTGCGTGGATTTCTTACTGAAAAGTGCCGCACGGTCAAATCCAGAAATCTGCGTACGCACAAAAAAATCCAGATGTATCAAACTGTGCATACGCCGGTATCCACGCACATTGCTTTTGTACATCACAATCAACGTGGAATTGAGCGCACATGAGAGAGTGGCCGACTCCGCCTTTGACACGCCTCCATATAAATATGCAAATTCATTTAAATATGCCCTGCACGTTAGGAATGTCATCTTTGCTCTATTGCAAATCATGTCGAAACGTGGAAAAAAGAGGAACTTCACGGACTGTGAACTGGAGACACTTCTGAGTGACGTAGAGAGGCACAGAAAAAGGTTTTGTTTGGCACGCTCAGCGCACAACAAACCGTCCACTTTTAAATGAGATGTTGACCCAGTTATTTTAACATGCCTATAGGTCAGTGGTTAGCGTGCCCGCCTTTCGTCCCGAAGATCAAGAGTTCGAATCCCGCATGGTACAAAGTTTTTTCTTTTTATAAATTCATTCCAGATTTAAAGAACACAAGAAAACTATTTAGAATGAACAACATGAAATGAAACAATACATGAAATGAAGGCAAAAGAGGATTTCTTGTGGGTTTTTTTTAAAATAGTTTTCTTGTGTTCTTTAAATCTGGAATGAATTAAAAATAAAGACAAACGTTGTTTTCATTTAAATATACCCTGCAACAGAGGAATGTCGTCTTGTCCCATCATGCATCACGTTCTTCAACTGCTAAAACAGCTAGAAATGAACAAAAAACAAGAATTTAAGCTGTGCAGAACTATTCAGTCTTTCTGTTTTTTATATTTTTTGCAGGTTGTATTCTGATTGCGTCCATGTGGATGTAATAATTGTTCATCATGTGTGTTTGGGTGGAAATGATCATTATTACCCCATCATGAACAGTTTCCAGAATCACCTGTAGGTGTCGCCAAAGGAACACAAACCACAGAAACGTGCGTACGCCTGCTCTGGGGCTGGCGTGGCGGTGCGGACATATCCACGTTCAGTTCTGTTTTGATACATACGGAGTTCTGCGTGGATGGTGACGTACGCACGGTTTTTGTGCGCACGCACGGTTGATACATGAGGCCCCTGGTCCAGCTTAGCTGCCGACGTCTTCCTTGTGTGTTGATAGACCAGGAACAAGCCAAATTCAAAAAGCAGGAACCAGTTATCATAAATCCAATTAAATATGTGTCCTTAAGATCCACAGATGACAGCAGAGATGGACACATCATCAAGTCTTCCAAGTCGATGAGATATCCAGCTGTGTGCATGCCAACAGGGCAAATCGGCTTGCCTACAGCCTGTCTTCTTTTTGAAGGAATGTTATCAGTTGTGTTGAGGGACCATCTGACCAAATTGAAGTCCATAGTTATGATTCTGAAGATTTTGTAGAAGAGAGGCTTTCAGACAGTTTCACAGACACGACAAAGCAAAAGCAAAGAGGAGACCGAGAGGAGACGTCCGTCCTTGAGAAGAGCAAGTGTTGAATGAAAATAAAGAAAATAAAAGTTGTACTTGATCTCATGCATCTCAGAGTATGTGTTGTGAACAACTCTCAGCTACAAATACAGCAAATTTAGCTCAGCATCTGTAAAGTAGACCGGGTTATAGTTTTATCAAGGTTAGTTAGCTCTATGTACCATTGGAAGTTTGATTGACTCCAAACATTAATCATTTGTAGATATGCATCTAGGGGTGCCTCACTACTTTTATCAGACCAAGTACAAATGCATCAATGTGGGTACTTGCTGATGCTGAGTACAGCTACAGAGAACTTACTGAGTTGGTGTTTAAACATTGCACAATGACTTTAGAAACACTTTTTTTAAGAACCCATGTGGCTGCTTTCTTAACATCACCTGTTTATCTTAAAATGTCTCTAAACTATGGACACTTCTTTTTTATTTTGTCCTCTGTGACTTGCAATATGTATGTAATGATAAATGGACTGTACTTGCATAGTGCCTTTCTATCTAATCAAGATACTCAAAGCTCTTTACAAAACAATCTGTGCCTCATTTACCTCCAAGCTCCAACACACACATCTACACAGCACTCTACTACACCTCTACAAAGATCATCTGAATCTGTAGAGACTAATCAAAGCTTTGGATCACATTCATTCATGCTATGAGGGGTTCAATGCCTTGCCCAGGGACACTTCAGCATGTGACTGCTGGTGGAATCGAACCTCCAACTCTCCCATTGGAGGACAAGTGCTCTAACCACTCAGCCACAGCTGTCTCATTCATGTGAGGCTGGTATCAGGCCCAACGCTACATACAGCCAATTAATATTTTCTGCAAGTTTTAATAAAATGTGTCCAGTAGTTCATGAGATATTTTGCTAACAGACAGACATACAAATCCATGCCTACACAGACAAAACCTTACTGTCCACCTTTGGCTTTTGAGTGATAATAAGACAGAAAAAGTGTCTGATTTAAAAACCATTGTTTTAGATAACCTAGCATTATTCAGACAATCTTAAAATGCCTCCTCCAGCAGTATCAGTAAGTTGTTGACCTCAGTGTACTATGTTGAAAGTGGTAAAATGTTTTCTTGTGTAACTGCACAACTTTGGTTGTTGAAAGCAACCGGTTTTACAACATTCTGTTTTAATAACTTTAGTTCCAGCTGCTGCCAGACAATTAAAAATAACTGTAATTAGATTGTATTAGAGTGTTGTGTTGCATTCAGTGACATCTAGAGGTAAAGCTGTAGTTTGCAACCAAGTGACAGTTCCCTTCACCCATCCTCATCTTTCAACACAAGGTCACAAGAATAACTCAGTTGTTATAATTTAAAACAATATTTAGATTTGTATCTAAGTTTTGTTTTGTTTGTAGAACAACTTTAATATAACCTTAATACCACAAATAGCAAACTGTTGCCATTTTAGTCAATGTTCCTACTGACTTATCAGATTTATTTCAGATTTCACTGACGCACTTGGTCCATATCCGCCTGTAGAACTCAGTCACACAAATGATGCAAAAGTATAAAAGCCTCACTTATTTTATTTATAATGGACCCTTATGAAACATATTAGTTTGGAGGTGTTTTAGAAGTTATCCCTATAAAAATGCAACTTTCTAAAGCAATTTCTTTTATTTGTAACTTCTAAACATGTAATTTCTAGAAACAGTATATGAAAGCTAATTGATAGTTTAAATGTTCAGCTATTTTTTTCCAAGTTTTAGCTTCTTGCTAATATTAGCTTTTAGCTACTGCTTTACTGAGTTTAGCTTTATGGATAAGGTTTAGCCTTGGCTGTTCTGATTGTTTTAACTTAAACAATTCAGTCAAACAAGTCATTCAGGCCTCAGCATTCATCTTTTTTTTGTTAGATACAATGTAAATATTTTTCTATAGCTCCTTTTTGTTCTTTGGTTTCATGCCATGTGTGAGAAATCTTGAAGAATTCCTGTAGTTTGTGTGATGCTCATGCCTTCACTCACCACAGGTTACTGGTGGAATTATGCACCAACGGCACCAATTAAAACAATAAGACAGGTCATGAGACAGCCTCATGAGTGGTCTCATGAAGGGTAGCGGCTGGTTCATTAGGGGTTGTGGGGGAGGTGGGTTCTGGAAAAACATAACCCGAGGAGCACTTTGTTGCTGATTACTCACTGACGTTTCCCTGCCTTGTGGGATACTTCTAATTCTGACAGTTGCTCCTGCAGTGGGTGGGTTTAGCATCATGTCCGGCGCCACTCGTCATGTTGGCTGTGGCTGGGAGGAACAGCTGTCTGCGTTAACGAGGCCGTGGACGAGCAAAAGAAAGTCGTGAGGCGGTGTCACTGTAGCAGACCGGAGCAGTGCTCAGGCTCCAGACGGCCCCGGGATACATAAACAACGACTTAATGAGAATGCGTGCCATTACTGTAATTAACACAGCTCATGTCCAGCACTGTCAAAGAGTTTCAGGAAGCTTTTCTGTAACATTGGAAAGGGTGACCTGCTATGACCACAGGCCAACAACCCCCTCTCCCCCCTCATCATGCAACATTCACAATACACCAAATTCAAGAATTAGCAAATGCATACAAAAGAAACATCAGAGAGAAAAGTCAATTTAGCAACAACACATTACTACAGTACTGTCACAAGTAATTACAGTCCACACTTTTTGAAATATAATTATTTCAATTGCCAACCACCAAAAGATAAGGTAGGACAATAATGTTTTTGCCCATGCTTTTGTGTGTGTATGTGGGTGTGCATGTCTGTATGTTACCAAATTATCTAATGAACTACTTGTAGGGAACACAATTAAATATGGCTGCCAACACTGACCTTATAAAACACAAAATGGCAGTAAGAGATACAAGACTGCATACATTTTTTTCTTCTTTAAAACATTGTCATTACCTGTTTGCAATCAAACTCTGTTGGCAAAATATCTTAAGAACCAATGGAAATACTTCCCATGGGCTCACCACCTGTGGGAGGGGCCAAAGGGGTCGGGTGCAATGTGAGATGGGTGGCGGCCGAGGGCGGGGACCCTGGCGGTCTGATCCTCGGCTACAGAAGCTGGCCATTGGGACATGGAATGTCACCTCTCTGGTGGGGAAGGAGCCTGAGCTAGTGTGTGAGGTTGAGAGGTTCCGACTAGAAATAGTCGGACTCACCTCAACGCATGGCTCTGGCTCTGGAACCAGTTTCCTTGAGAGGGGTTGGACACTCTTCCACTCTGGAGTTGCCCCTGGTGAGAGGCGCCGAGCAGGAGTGGGCATACTGGTTGCCCCCCATCTTGGTGCCTGTACGTTGGGGTTCACCCCGGTGAACGAGAGGGTAGCCTCCCTTCGCCTACGTGTGGGGGGACGGGCTCTGACTGTTGTTTGTGCCTATGCACCAAACGGCAGCTCAGACTACCCACCCTTTTTGGAGTCCTTGGAGGGGGTATTGGAGAGTGCGCCTCCTGGGGACTCCCTTGTTCTACTGGGGGACTTCAACGCTCACGTGGGCAATGACAGTGAGACCTGGAGGGGTGTGGTTGGGAGGAACGGCCCCCCTGATCTGAACCAGAGTGGTGTTCTGTTATTGGACTTCTGTGCTCGTCATGGATTGTCCATAACGAACACCATGTTTAAGCATAAGGGTGTCCATATGTGCTCTTGGCACCAGGACACCCTAGGTCGCAGTTCGATGATCGACTTTGTTGTCGTCTCATCTGATCTGCGGCCGCATGTCTTGGACACTCGGGTGAGGAGAGGGGCGGAGCTGTCTACTGACCACTACCTGGTGGTGAGTTGGCTCCGATGGTGGGGGAGGATGCCGGTCAGACCTGGCAGACCCAAACGTATCGTGAGGGTCTGCTGGGAACGTCTGGCAGAGTCTCCCGTAAGACGGAGCTTTAACTCCCACCTCCGGGAGAGCTTTGAACACGTTCCGAGGGAGGCGGGGGACATGGAGTCCGAGTGGGCCGTGTTCCGCGCCTCTATTGTCGAGGCAGCTTATCGGAGCTGTGGCCGCAAGGTTGTTGGTGCCTGTCGAGGTGGCAACCCTCGAACCCGGTGGTGGACACCGGCAGTGAGGGATGCTGTCAGGCTGAAGAAGGAGTCCTATTGGGCCTTTTTGGCTTGTGGGACCCCGGAAGCAGCTGATAGGTACCGGCAGTCCAAGCGGCATGCGGCTCGGGTGGTTGCTGAGGCAAAAACTCGGGCGTGGGAGGAGTTCGGAGAGGCCATGGAGAATGACTTCCGTACGGCTTCGAGGCGATTCTGGTCCACCATCCGGCGTCTCAGGGGGGGAAAGAGGTACGAGACCAACACCATTTATGGTGGAGGTGGCGTGCTGCTGACCTCAACTCGGGATGTTGTGAGTCGGTGGGCGGAATACTTCGAAGACCTCCTCAATCCTACTGGCACGTCTTCCACTGAGGAAGCAGAGCCTGGGGACTTTGGGTCGGGTTCTCCGATCTCTGGTGCTGAGGTCGCCGAGGTGGTTAAAAAGCTCCGCGGTGGCAAGGCTCCGGGGGTGGATGAGATTCGCCCGGAGTTCCTTAGGGCTCTGGATGTTGTAGGGTTGTGTTGGCTTACGCGACTCTGCAATATCGCGTGGACATCGGGGGCAGTTCCCTTGGATTGGCAGACTGGGGTGGTGGTTCCCCTATTTAAAAAGGGGGACCGTAGGGTGTGTTCCAACTATAGGGGGATCACACTCTTAAGCCTCCCTGGTAAGGTCTATTCAGGGGTTCTGGAGAGGAGGGTCCGTCGGATAGTCGAACCTCGGATTCAGGAGGAGCAGTGTGGTTTTCGTCCTGGTCGTGGAACACTGGACCAGCTCTACACCCTCAGCAGGGTCCTGGAGGGTGCGTGGGAGTTTGCCCAACCAGTTTACATGTGTTTTGTGGACTTGGAGAAGGCATTCGACCGCGTCCCTCGGGGGGTTCTGTGGGGGGTACTCCGGGAGTATGGGGTACCAGGCCCTTTGATAAGGGCTGTTAGGTCCCTGTACGACCGGTGTCAGAGCTTGGTCCGCATTGCCGGCAGTAAGTCAGGCTCGTTTCCGGTGAGAGTTGGACTCCGCCAAGGTTGCCCTTTGTCACCGATTCTGTTCATAACTTTTATGGACAGAATTTCTAGGCGCAGCCAAGGTGTTGAGAGGATCCGTTTTGGTGACCTTAGAATCGCTTCTCTGTTTTTTGCAGATGATGTGGTCCTACTGGCTTCATCAGTTCGTGATTTACAACTTTCACTGGAGCGGTTTGCAGCCGAGTGTGATGCGGCCGGGATGAGGATCAGTTCCTCCAAATCCGAGGCCATGGTCTTGAGCCGGAAAAGGGTAGCATGCCCTCTCCGGGTCGGGGAGGAGGTCCTGCCCCAAGTGGAGGAGTTTAAGTATCTCGGGATCTTGTTCACGAATGAGGGAAAACTGGAGCGTGAGATCGATAGGCGGATAGGTGCAGCGTCCGCAGTGAAGCGGGCGCTGTACCGGTCTGTCGTGGTGAAGAGAGAGCTGAGTCAAAAGGCAAAGCTCTCAATTTACCGATCGATCTACGTTCCCACCCTCATCTATGGTCATGAGCTTTGGGTTATGACCGAAAGAACAAGATCTCGGATACAAGCGGCTGAAATGAGTTTTCTCCGCAGGGTGGCTGGACTCTCCCTTAGAGATAGGGTGAGAAGCTCAGTCATCCGGGAGGGACTCGGAGTAGAGCCGCTGCTTCTCCACATCGAGAGGAGCCAGTTGAGGTGGCTCGGGCATCTGGTTAGGATGCCTCCTGGACGCCTCCCTGGTGAGGTGTTCCGGGCACGTCCCACCGGGAGGAGACCCAGAGGAAGACCCAGGACGCGCTGGAGGGACTATGTTTCTCGGCTGGCCTGGGAACGCCTTGGGATTCCCCCGGAGGAACTGCTCCAAGTGGCTGGGGAGAGGGAAGTCTGGGCCTCCCTACTTAGGCTGCTACCCCCGCGACCCGACCCCGGATAAGCGGAAGAAGATGGATGGATGGATGGATGGATGGATGGATGGATGGATGGAAATATGAAACTTTCAGGAAATTGTCATTGAAGGCCTGTATACAACTTATTGGGGACTGCCTAATTCTACAGTAGACCTACTGTGGAATGGCGGCCACCAAATCCACTGTATCCAAATCAAAAATCCAAGATGGCTACTACAGCTTAAAAGAACAAGTGACTATAACTCATGATTTTTTGCCATGTTGAGCTTGAATTTGGTATGATGTTAGCTGAGAGTGAACCCCAACACATAGTAAGCCTTTAAAAAAAAAAATTGACAGTGCTGTACTGCACTGTCAATTTTTTTTTTTAAAGGCTGCAACATGGCAGTCCATGTCAAAGTTTTTACAGGAACTTTCCAGTGCTATAGTACTGTAGAAAGGAAGACACCTATTATTATCCACCTTACAATGGTTTCTTAACTTTATATCTTACTCTTCCATCAACTTTAATGTGTCCCATACCGCAATGTGTACCCGCACAAATGTTATATCAAAATGACTGGCTTAGCACCGTGATGTGTGCTCTAACTTTTATTGGCATTTTGAGTTATCAATGTAATTTGCAAACAATACACCATTTTACCCATTCATAAAGCCTGACAGAATTCTTCACATCCTCTAACTGCAGCTCTGAGGTCAGATGACCTAGAGTGGACAGATCCCTGAATGAAACTCAGTATGTCATGAACAATCCCTTCCTACCTCCACATCTTTTAAGATACACATAACCATATTTTCCACCATAAACGTCACTCTGCCCTATGTCGCATCAGTCCATATTTGTCTAATAAAGTGGAGAAATCCATAAATATGTTGCTTTGCTGCATACGTCACATCTATTATTCATCACCACTGACGCGTCACACTTGTAACGCGTCACCGCTGACAACCCGGAAATGTGGGCTGGCGTTGTGCCAAAAATTGATGAGCTGCCAAATGGCGGCCGCGGGAGGGTGCACGGGAGGACTTTAACAAGAATTTAACAAGACTAACACTTAAAAACAATTATTTGTTTGCTCGAAATTATAGTAAATGTGTGTCTCACTCTAATGTTTGCTTAATAAATGCACTTTGACGGTCAAATCAGCTGCATTTCAAAAGCCGATAGGCAGAAGTAAATGTGTGCATGCGAAGAGTCATTGTGCAAATTTAACAAGACAAATGCCTAAAAACAATTATTTGTTTTCTTGAAATTATAGTAAATGTGTGTCTCAATCTAACGTTTGTTTAATAAATGCCCTTTAATTGTCAAATCAGATGAAATTCAAAAATATTGCTCCTGCCTCGGTGCTCCGGGAGCCCGCAGAAGGAGGGAAAAAGGAGGAGGAACGCGGCTCGTTTCTTCAAAATTTAATAGGAAAAGCACCTAAACAATTATTTGTTTGCTGGAAATTATAGCAAGGGTGTGTCTCAGTCTAACGTTTGCTTAATGAATGCACTTTAATGGTCAAATTAGCTGCATTTCGCCGGGGTAGTGCAGCTGGTTTGACGGTCGGTCCAAGCAGCGAGCAGAACGAAGGTGGGGAGACTACGGCAAGCCAATTGTATAATTAATAGCTGGTGAAGATTCTCAGTCATCCAGGATATGGTAAATTCAAAAAAGTTCAAGGAAAATAGTATAATAAATAAAATCCAGTTGTTTTTGTCTTGAACTTTTTTGAATTTGTCATTATAGCCACGTTTACCTATTACATAATACGGGATGCCTTACTGTTACTTCTTCTCTGCTGCCATCAAGTGGCTGAATGTGGTACTGCTCTTTTTTTCATTCAGAATGAATGAAAATGGTCACATCTCATCCAAAAAAAAAGGTTTATAAATATGGGAAAAAATCTATAAATATGTCGCTTCGGCCCATAAGTCACATGGCATGTATATTTTTGGGGAAAACCTGGTCTGATGCGGAGAGATGGCATCCATCCCACATTGGACAGAGCCGCTCTTCTTTCTAGAAATATGGCTGATTTTGTTTGTCCCCCAAATTATTGACAACCCAGGGTCCAGTCCAGGAAGCAGAGTTGGTCTTCCACACCTCTCTGCTGCTTCTCTGCTGTTACCCACCCTACACGCCCGGATTTTTGCACGGGCTTACAGGGGTTGCAGCCCTGGGCCCCGGAATTTTGGGGGCCCCCGGAGCCTCGGGGGTCCCGCTCCCTAAGTTTTTTTTGGGGTGAACGGATAGTGTCAGAATTTAACCAACGACATAAATCACCCCTTCTCAAACACGTTGTCTCACACAGGAGAAAACTGTTCATGGTCTTAAACAAGCAGGGAGGGGGGTTAACATTAGGTTTCATGTACTAGATGATTTTGAATATGTTTTATTCACTATCAGCGAACATGAAATGTTTTGGATGTGGCCAGGAGGGGCACGTGATTAAAATGTGCCCAAACAGGGACGGGCTGGCTCCGTCAGCTGCCGCTGGTCCCTCTCCCGCTGCCGCGGCTGGGGGGTGCGTGGCTACGGGTGTGGGGGGGTGGGTGCGCGGCTGCGGACGGTCCCCCACCCACAGCTGGTGATAAGGAAGAGAAAGCGGAGGTGGATGGAGAAGTGAAAGGTGCAGGAAAGAAAAGTGAGAGGCCAGGAGCTGGTGTAGAGGGAGAAGCAGGGGCGGCTGTAGAGGAGCTGGAGCTGGGGGCCCCAACCCAGGTGAAGAAACGAGCGAAGAGAAAAAAAATTGAAGTTGCTACACGGCCAGCAAAATGTGTACAGAGATGAAGGAGTGGACAGTGAGGGCTGGTGCTCTGACTTCAGTAGCCGTGTTTCCATCAAGGTTTCTAGATGCGCATTTTGAAGTATCGCATCAGAAAAGCTGAATGGAAACGGCAAGATGCAAATTTACTTCCTCAAATTCTCAAAAAAGTTGATACGCTCGCTTGAGGTGGTTTTTGGGTTCTTCGAAACAGAGCTGATGCGCAAAACGACAGATGGAAACAGATTTGCCGACTCAGTTCTGCCGTAGCGAACATTCACGTCACGTGACTTCGTCTCCGGACAACATGTAACATCGCTAAAACTAGTTGGCATGACAGAATAAATACAACTTGCCCGATAGCAACACATACCTGAAATATTCTCTCCATTTTGCCGAGATGTGTGGTCGGGTCCTGTTTTCAACCGCTACTTCCTGTTTACTGTAGACATGCGTAACGCTGACGTCTGACGTAATGCCGCTTTGCGTGGCCTGGTAGATGCGCTTCAAGCCAGTTGATGGAAACACTTCTGCTTCGCATAAATTGTTATTTACATTTTTGCAAATTTTAAAAAATTCACTCAAAATTCGTATTGAAAATAGATGGAAACACGGTTAGTGACTCTGTGTCACAGGCCGACTGCACTGAACCCCGTTATCCTGTGGAAACTTTAATGTATTTCTTCAAACAGGCAAAAGAACTGAGAGGAGTTAAAGTTGAAAGTCACTTTCCAAACCTGAGAACTTATGACTCAGCCAGACATTACATAAGGCAAAAAACAGAATCTGGGTTCACTGGCCAAGAAATTTTCAGATTAAAGAAAATAATGAGCAAAGTCAGAAAACAATTCTGAACAAATGATGAACACCAGCATTTTAAGTTTTCTTATAGTCTTTTGGTACCCACTTTTAAACCTCTCACTCAACATGGATTCTTTTAAAATAGCATCTTTAAGCTAGAGAGGCTGTGGAGCGTGCACTGGTTTACCAAACCATTAAGTATAAAAGCATTGATGATCTGCTTTTACAAGAGACACATATTGATGCATCAAATGAGACAGAGTGGAGCAGGGAAGTTTGTGTTGAAG
>JBBPBX010024015.1:0-21821 GCA_038048925.1 Garcialebias charrua
TGTACTACTGTCTTTATCGAATTGCACTTTCATTGTTGCCAGGAGTTATTACTGCCTTTTTAACTGTGTATTTTAAATTTAGGATTTTTTATTAAACAAATTGTGCAATTTATTGGTGTTTGTGTGAAGTGTCTCCTGCCTCATCTTCTGCAACGGGTCTAAAGTGCCTAAAGGGTAACTTTTAATAAAGTTTTTAACCAAATTCATTTTTTTAAATAGATTATTTTTTTTAAACTAAAAGTTGCCTAAAGTATTTTTTTACCCATACCCGTTCGGCTACAAATATAAAAAAGTTACAAAACAATTCTAAGTTTTCACCAATTGCACGTCACTTATACAGTATTCTGATACCTACTTGACACTGCAGACTACGTGATGGTGTAACGACACTGCAACGTGATGATGTAATGACGCTGTTCGTCTGTCTGCTCACTGCTTTGAGGTTAAAAAAAGAAAAATATGAGCATATTTTGCACAGAAATGACATTGAAAACATTAAAACCTCTACCACCGCATGTGGTACATGTGATGAAACGAGATTATTTACACCGGGTCCCAGTAACATCCAACAACAAAAAAATGTAAGAGAAGAACAGTAGTAACATCTAAGATATGATCTAAGAAAAACATCAGCTAAAAATACACTAAGCACCAATGTACCGTAATAGAAAAACATCAATACAAGCAGCAGCACGAGCATGAGTCCGTATGAGCAGATGGTCACAAATGAACAGCAACAGGAAAACAGATCAGCATGATGTGATATTTTGCAGTGATTATTCTTATCATGTATTATTCATGAGTCTAACAGCCTCAGGGTAGCAGCTGTTCCTCAAGTGGTTCAACATTTGATGCTCAACCTACTTCCTGAGGGGAACAGGGCAAAGATTGTGTATGCGCTGGATGAGTGTGGTCCTTCATGATGCAGGTGGCCCTCTTCTTGCATCTGGAGGTGTAGATGTCTGTGATGGTGGGGAGACTGACTCCAACAGACCTCTGTGCAGCCTTCACCACTCTCTGCAGAGCTTTTTTTCTGCAGCTGTGCAGCCTCCATGCCACACGTTGATGCTGGAGCACAGGATGCTCTCCACTGCACACCTGTAGAAGGAGGTGAGGACTGAGCTTCCCAGACCAGATCTTCTCAGCCGTCTGAGGAAGTAGAGTCTCTGATGACCCGATCATGGGCGATGGTGTTGTCAGTCCTCACCTCCTTCTACATGTGTGCAATGGAGAGCATCCTGTGCTCCAGCATCAACGTGTGGCATGGAGGCTGCACAGCTGCAGAAAGAAAGGCTCTGCAGAGAGTGGTGAAGGCTGCACAGAAGATGTTGGAGTCAGTCTCCCCACCATCACAGACATCTACACCTCCAGATGCAGGGAGAGGGCCACCTGCATCATGAAAGACCCCACTCACCCAGCACACACAGTCTTTGCCCCGCTCCTCTCAGGACGGAGGTTAAGGAGCATGAAATGTAGAACCATTAGACAGAGGAACAGCTTCTACCCTGAGGCTGTTAGACTCATGAATAAATAAATAATAAGAATAAATACTGCAAAATATCACATCATGTTGATGCTGATCGGTTTTCTTGTTGTTGTGTGTTCATTTGTGACCATCTGCTCATACAGACTCAGGTTCGTGCTGCTGTTTATAATGATGTTTTTCTATTACATTAGTGATTAGTGTATTTCTAGTTGATGTTTTTCTTAGTTATATCCTAGATATTATTACTGTTTTTCTCTTACATTTTGTTGTTGGATGTAACTGGGACCATGTGTACATAATCTCGTTTCATCACATGTACCACATGTGGTGCAAATGACAATATTCTGACTGTGATTCTGATAAAAGTTGCAGGACTAGCTGAAAACATGTAAAAATATGAAAAAGTTACAAAACAATTCTCAGTTTTCACCAAATGCACGTCACTTCTATTTTCATCTTACCTGCATCACTGCAGTTTGACCGTGATGACGTAACGACGCTCTTTGGGGAAGGGTAGGGGCTGTCTGCTCACTCCGCTTTGAGGTGAAAAATGAAACATAAGAGCAAATTTAGCACAAAAATCACGGTGAAAACATTAAAACCTCTCTTTATGTTACAATACAGCGTTCACAGCTTGTCACGCTGCAGTGGTCAAGTTAAATGTTAACGCTTCTTCTTCTTTCGGCTTTTCCCTTTTCAGGGGTCGCCACAGCGAGTCATCCTCCTCCACCTCACTCTGTCCTCTGAATCCTCTGTCCTCACTCCAACTACCTTCATGTCCTCGCTAACTGCATCCATATATCTCCTCTTTGTCTTTTTCCTGCAGCTTCATGTCTAACATCCTTCTACTAATATACCCACTGTCCCTCCTCTGGACATGTCCAAACCATTGTCCCTCCTCTGGACATGTCCAAACCACTGTCCCTCCTCTGGACATGTCCAAACCACTGTCTCTCTGACTGTCCACCTGCTGAGTGTCTCTCTGACTGTCCTCCTGCCGAGTGTCTCTCTGACTGTCCACCTGCTGAATGTCTCTCTGACTGTCCACCTGCTGAGTGTCTCTCTGACTGTCCTCCTGCTGAGTGTCTCTCTGACTGTCCTCCTGCTGAGTATCTCTCTGACTGTTCACCTGCTGAATGTCTCTCTGACTGTCCACCTGCTGAATGTCTCTCTAACTGTCCACCTGCTGAGTGTCTCTCTGACTGTCCACCTACTGAATGTCTCTCTGACTGTCCTCCTGCTGAATGTCTCTCTGACTGTCCACCTGCTGAGTGTCTCTCTGACTGTCCACCTGCTGAATGTCTCTCTGACTGTCCTCCTGCTGAGTGTCTCTCTGACTGTCTACCTGCTGAATGTCTCTCTGACTGTCCACCTGCTGAGTGTCTCTCTGACTGTCCTCCTGCCGAGTGTCTCTCTGACTGTCTACCTGCTGAATGTCTCTCTGACTGTCTACCTGCTGAATGTCTCTCTGACTGTCCAGATGGACATAGACATGTAAATATAACATGTTCAACTGAAATTGTGTGTTTGTGTGTGTGACTGTTTTATGGTTTTTAAGGACAGTGTTTTATCAGGACTGTAATGAACTGCCATCTGATTGATTGTCTGATTGTTTATAGCGTATGACTAGCCTGGCCCTCGCCATACCTGCACAGCTCCGCTCAATTCTATTTCCCTTCACTGCTGGGTCTGGGATTTGTCCCATAGACAACGATTCCTCCGGTCGATTTTTGACCGGACCAATCAGAGAACAGAAGGCGGATTGGCAGATTAACAGACCAATCAGAGAACAGAAGGCGGAGTTTTGAACGACGTCGACTGACGTCGTCAGTTAAAATGGCTGCCACCACGAAGGAATTTTCCAGAAAACAAGGTAAAAAACTATTATTTCTTTCCTGATAAAAACTATATTTCTTAGCTGACGTTTTATCAGAAGTGTTTCTGAGCTTAACAGTTCCTAAATCAATTCACGAAATGGTCAAATCTGCTGGATTTAAATAGTTTCGGTTTCACATTTTCCAAACAGCCTCAGGGTGCGCTACGAAAATAAATGATAAAAAATCGAATTTTATCTCAAATGTTTCATCAAGGCCAACAGTCAGTAAATTAGAGCCATATAATTACACACTGGTAGCAGAAAAAATATCCACCAAGTGGTTTCTGAGCTTTTTATCTGAATAGCCTGGACCTTGCCAGGCTAAGCTAACAAAACTACGCCTTCTGTTCTCTGATTGGTCCGGTCAAAAATAGACCGGAGAAATCGTTTTCAATGGGAGGAATGCCAGACCCTAGTACGAAGCAAAGTGAAGGACAGGGTTTGGTTTTAACCAGACTAGCGTATGACTGTCCTAACAAACAACTGTCCATAAAAAAACCACAATACACTCCCATACACACACAATTGAACAATAAGGTTGATGAATCCACACGTAGCAAGTATATCTGTTTAGGAACACAAGAACTAAAATGTACCTTGGTACTCGTGTTTAATGGAAGTTGATCGCTCTTCTGGCTACCTGCGATCTCCTGACTCTGGACGTGTTCACGTCATCTGGAACAGATCATTTATACTTATATTTAGAGGAAATTCTACATTTTGATGATAGCTGCTGTCACATGTAAACCAATAAACATTACATGATTGTTTTTGGCCAAAGTATCCATCTCACATAAAGGAAAGATGGATGGACATAGTATTTACAAAACTCCTCTCATGATGGGTGGACTAAGATGAAATTAAAATTAGCTGAATGAAAGAAAACTATAAATTTAAAAACTGTGACTAATAATATTGAAGTCATACATAACAATCCCTGCATTATTTATAAAATTGATATCTATGTCATATACATACACACAAATATACATATATACATGTATATAAGCATATCATATATGCATATTCATATACAGTGTATATACATATATGCATATACATGTATACTGTATATGCATATACATATACTGTACAGATAGACATATACATGTAAATATAACATGTTCAACTGAAATTGTGTGCGTTTGTGTGTGTGACTGTTTTGTGGTTTTTATGGACATTGTCATATGCTATAAACAGACAAGCAGATTACAGTTCATTACTGTCCTGACAAAACACTGTCCTTAGAAACCACAAAACAGTCACACACACAAACACACACACAATTTCAGTTTATCATGTTTTTAAGAAAGCAAGATGTTTGATGGATAGATGGATGATATTTGATGGATGGATACATGGATGGATGGATGGATGTTTGATGGATGGATGGATGGATGCATGCATGGATGGATAAAAGGTGGACATCAGTCAGTAAAGACTCCATCTGTCTGCGTTCAGCAAGGCTGGATGTTTGATGGATGGATGGATGTATGGATGGATGTTTGATAGATGGATGTATGTATGGATGGATAAAGCATGGACCTCAGTCAGTAAAGAATCCATCTGTCTGGTTTCAAGAAGGCCGGATGTTTGATAGATGGATGGATAGATAGATGGATGGATGTTTGATAGATGAATGATGGATGGATGTTTGATGGATGGATGGATGGATGTTTGATGGATGGATGGATAAAGTGTGGACCTCAGTCAATAAAGAATCCATATGTCTGGGTTCAGGAAGGCAGGATGTTTGATGATGGATGGATGATGTTTGATGGATGGATGCATGGATGGATGGATGGATGTGTGGATGTTTGATGGATGGATGGATGAATGGATGGATAAAGCATGGACCTCAGTCAGTAAAGAATCCATCTGTCTGGGTTCAGCAAGGCAGGATGTTTGATGGATGGATGGATGTTTGATGGATGGATAGATGTTTGATGGATGGATGGATGGATGTTTGATGGATGTTTGAGATGTTTGATGGATAGATGGATGGATGGATGTTTGATGCATGGATGTATGGATGGATGGATGTTTGATGGATGGATGGATGGATGAAAGTGTGGACCTCAGTCAGTAAATCCATCTGTCTGGGTTCAGGAAGGTAGGATGTTTGATGGATAGATGTATGGATGTTTGATGGATGGACGTTTGATGGATGGATGGATGTTTGATAGATGGATGGATAAAGCGTGGACCTCAGTCAGTAAAGAATCCATATGTCTGGGTTAAGGAAGGCAGGATGTTTGATGGATGATGGATGTTTGATGGATAGATGTTTGATAGATGGATGGATGCATGGATGGTTGGATAAAGCGTGGACCTCAGTCAGTAAAGAATCCATCTGTCTGGGTTCAGCAAGGCAGGATGTTTGATGGATGGATGTTTGATGATGGATAGATGGATGTTTGATGGATGGATGGGTGGATGTATGGATAAAGCGTGGACCTCAGTCAGTAAAGAATCCATCTGTCTGGTTCAGGAAGGCAGGATGTTTGATGGATGGATGGATGTATGGATGTTTTATGGATGGATGGATGCATGGATGGATGGATAAAGCGTGGACCTCAGTCAGTAAAGAATCCATATGTCTGTTTTCAAGAAGGCAGGATGTTTGATGGATGGATGGATGATGTTTGATAGATGGATGCATGGATGGATGGATGGATGGATGGATGCATGGATGGATGGATAAAGCGTGGACCTCAGTCAGTAAAGAATCTATCCGTCTGGGTTCAGCAAGGCTGGATGTTTGATGGATGGATGGATGTTTGATAGATGGATGGATGGATGTATGTATGGATGGATAAAGCATGAACCTCA
The DNA here is from genome assembly GCA_038048925.1 of Garcialebias charrua. NCBI lineage: Eukaryota > Metazoa > Chordata > Actinopteri > Cyprinodontiformes > Rivulidae > Garcialebias > Garcialebias charrua. Next base: position 6,195 of record JBBPBX010024015.1, read on the forward strand.
GTCAGTAAAGAATCCATCTGTCTGGGTTCAGGAAGACAGGATGTTTGATAGATGGATGGATAGATGGATGGATGTTTGATGGATGGATGATGGATGGATGTTTGATGGATGGATGTTTGATGGATGATGTGTGGATGTTTGGATGGATGTTTGATGGATGATGTGTGGATGTTTGATGGATGGATGGATAAAGCGTGGACATCAGTCAGTAAAGAATCCATCTGTCTGGGTTCAGTAAGGCAGGATGTTTGATGGATGGATAGATGGATGTTTGATGGATGGATGGATGGATGGATGTTTGATGGATGGATGGATGGATAAAGCGTGGACCTCAGTCAGTAAAGAATCCATCTGTCTAGGTTCAGGAAGCCAGGATGTTTGATGGATGGATGATGGATGGATGTTTGATGGATGGATGGATGGATGTTTGATGGATGGATGGATGGATGTTTGATAGATGGATGTATGTATGGATGGATAAAGCGTGGACCTCAGTCAGTAAAGAATCCATCTGTCTGGTTTCAAGAAGGCCGGATGTTTGATAGATGGATGGATAGATAGATGGATGGATGTTTGATGATGAATGATGGATGGATGGATGGATGGATGGATGTTTGATGGATGGATGGATAAAGTGTGGACCTCAGTCAGTAAAGAATCCATATGTCTGGGTTCAGGAAGGCAGGATGTTTGATGATGGATGGATGATGTTTGATGGATGGATGGATGGATGGATGGATGTGTGGATGTTTGATGGATGGATGGATGTATGGATGGATAAAGCGTGGACCTCAGTCAGTAAATAATCCATCTGTCTGGGTTCAGTAAGGCAGGATGTTTGATGGATGGATGGATGTTTGATGGATGGATATATGTTTGATGGATGGATGGATGTTTGATGGATGGATGGATGGATGTTTGATGGATGGATGGATGTTTGATAGATGGATGGATGGATAAAGCTTGGACCTCAGTCAGTAAAGAATCCATATGTCTGGGTTTAGGAAGGTAGGATGTTTGATGGATGATGGATGGATGGATGTTTGATGGATGGATGTTTGATGGATGGATGAATGCATGGATGGATGGATAAAGCGTGGACCTCAGTCAGTAAAGAATCCATATGTCTGGGTTCAGGAAGGCAGGATGTTTGATGATGGATGGATGATGTTTGATGGATGGATGGATGGATGGATGTGTGGATGTTTGATGGATGGATGGATGTATGGATGGATAAAGCGTGGACCTCAGTCAGTAAATAATCCATCTGTCTGGGTTCAGTAAGGCAGGATGTTTGATGGATGGATGGATGTTTGATGGATGGATATATGTTTGATGGATGGATGGATGTTTGATGGATGGATGGATGGATGTTTGATGGATGGATGGATGTTTGATAGATGGATGGATGGATAAAGCTTGGACCTCAGTCAGTAAAGAATCCATATGTCTGGGTTTAGGAAGGTAGGATGTTTGATGGATGATGGATGGATGGATGTTTGATGGATGGATGTTTGATGGATGGATGAATGCATGGATGGATGGATAAAGCGTGGACCTCAGTCAGTAAAGAATCCATCTGTCTGTTTTCAGGAAGGCGGGATGTTTGACTCACCAAATACCAAATGACCTCTTGGACTAGCTGAAAACCTGTACATGTAAAAATATGAAAAAGTTAAAAAACAATTCTCAAGTTTATACAATACACTTATACAGTATTCTGTATTATTCAGTATTCAGTATTCCAACAACAGTATTCTTATACCTACATAAAACTGCAGTCAACGTGATGACGTAACGAGGCTGCAACGTGATGACGTGATGACGTAACGACGCAGTTCGTCCGTCTGCTCACTGCTCAGAGGTAAAAAAAAAAAAAAAAGAGCAGAATTAGCAGAAAAATGACGTTGGAAACATTAAAACCCCTCTACCCTATTAACGCATGTTAAATTACAGCGTTAGTCACGCTGTTATTGTGACGTGACACGTTCACGGTAGTGACGCTAACGCGACGTGCGTTTAATTTTGTCTTCGTCGCGTTAAGACTCTAAATAACCACTAAAAACATCCACAAGTGATGCATATATAGTATCGCTGATTTATATAAATGTCTATAAAAGTTTTCAACAGCGTTGAAAGGTTGTCACGCTTCTGAAGTGAAGTTACGTTACATGCTAACGCTAGCCGCAGCTAGTTTGAGCTGCGTCTTTCTTCACGCACTCAAAACTCATGCACAGATACTTCCTAATTTATCTAAATGTTGATAAAGTTTTCTACAGTCTTCACAGTTTGTGACGCTGCGGTTAAAGTCACGTTACTACTGGATTAGGTTAACATTTCCTTGAGATGATGTCATCAAAAGCAACAAAAAAATTTTTTTAATTCTTACCTGAATGAAGTCAATACACTCTGACACTCTGTCCACCTACCGCTGCAAAATTTTATTTAAATCGCTCTCCAAAAATAATCTCCGCTCACCTACATGCACTCAACACACGACGCCATAACTCTGCACGTGTAAGCTCAAGGGGCTTTAACTTTTAAAAACTCGGTCACCTGAGGCCCCGCCCTGAGCCCCCGCCCACTACAGGGTCTCCACATCACGAGAGGAGGGGCGGCGTTGGAGTTTCGCGCGGTCTCCACATCACGAGAGGAGGGGCGTTGCAGTTTGGCGCCATGTGTGTCAGTGAGCCACACACACGGCTGCAATAAATGCAACCGATACACAAAAACATACACACCACACACAAATACCCTGGGAGGTGCGTAGCCAGCCAATTTTATAAATGTAAATAACTTTTTATTAAAACAATTTTAAGTGTTAAAGCACACTCCAACTCATCCAGGCAGCCTATTAGCCACAAGTTACGCTGATATTGATGAGAAAAAACAATGTTTACATATTAATATATTTGGATACAATCTGTGTTTTATCCAGACATTGGCAAAGGCTGGCTAATACCAAATGTCCCGATAATGTCGGTACGTAGTCTGGCGCATAGGCGGGCCAATACGCTTGCACCAACGCACACACACACACACACACACACACACACACACACACACACACACACACACACACACACACACACAAAGCTCTGCTGTGAAAGCGACGCGCGACTGAAAACTCTGAAGAAGTTTAATCAGACTTGAGACAAAGTTCAAAATGTCTGCAGACAGTCGGCAGCTTCTTCTGAAACCTCTCTCGCCACCGGATCCTTCTGAACTGTGACTCAGTCGACTCACAGCCGTGACTAATTTTTTAGGAAGCTCTGCCTAATTTTGTTTTATTTGATGCATTTTCTGACCCCCCTCTCCTCGATAAAACATACAGAGACCCTGTTCTGAGGCCACAAAGAGCGAGTCTGTGTCACTGTGACCCTGACGTGGCCCTTCACAGATTTATTCTTCCTCTAACCAGACTGGCATGATATTTGTGAAAGTAACACACACACACACACACACACACACACACACACACACAGAGGAGACACGGGCAACTTTAGCCTGTCCGGTCTGACTGTAGCCTGTGGCAGAGACTTGATTGAGGCCTTTGATGGCACTAACACACCGTGGAGAGGCGGCTTTGTTTGGAACAGAAACGAACATAAAACGGAGGCGGAACAGGAAGAAGAGAACAAGAAGGAGAGAACAAGAAGGAGAGAACAGGAAGAAGAGGGGCCACAAGCTGATCTTATTTAATTTCACATAAAAGACTATCTGAGAGCTCCACATGGTCACTGGTTGACTTTAAAGGTGCTATGTGTAACTTTCTGTAGAGAACTTATGGTGCATTCACACCTAACAGCGTTTCAACGGCAGGAGCGTCCGGTTTACATGCAAAGTCAATGGGGGACGCGCTTCCAGCCGCGTCTTGGTGTCGGGCGTCACGTCACGTGCGTGTTGAGCGTGATGGAAAGCGTTTTTCCGTGCACGTGAACCAAAGCACACGTTGATTTAGCTGAAGATTTCGCGGTTCAAACATTCAAACGCCGTTCAACTCTCCCTGATTGGTTGATCAGGGAGAGTCGGGGGGAGAAGAGAGGGGGTCAGGGGGAGAGGGGGAGAGTCCCTATGTGACGCGGAAACGATTGCGCAACTATGTGACGTATTGTTTGTGGGACACAGAAAAAACCCGCGGAGTCATGGACTATGGAAGAGAAACTCATTGTAGCTGTGTGTTCGCGACAAGTCCTTCACGACCAGTCAAGTCTGCTCCACAGAGACAGAAATAAAAAGCTCCTCGCCTGGCGGAGTGCAGTGAGGACTCGGTATACCGGTAAGCTCCTCCCACACACCCCGCAGCAGTTTCGCGTTCTGGCGTTCTGGTCTGGACACCAAGTGCGTCCACTTGCGTGCGTGACGAGCTTTTTGGAAGTTGAAACGCTGTTCGGTCTGGACGTACCATTAGAAAAATTTTCAACAGGCAAAGCATTCTGATCCCTCTGCTGAAATTCAAATTCAAGCTCTGTTTTTATTGGCTGATTCAAATTCAAGCTCTGTTTTTATTGGCTGGTTACAAGCTCTGTTTTTATTGGCTGGTTAATGGCGGGTCACTCTGTGTTTTTAATGTTTTTATAAATGCTGATAGAGAAGCAAGGGGACTATAGTTTTTTTCAGAGATTACTTTGTCTAACATCAGTCTGTCAGTAGATAGTGACAGAGTGAAGAAATATGTTAAAATATATTGTTAGAAAAGTTACAGACTGCATTACAAAGCTACATAGTGCAGCTTTAAACAAGGCTTAAAGACTTTTCTTTTTAAGCGAGCCTACTCTGCCTCCACATGATTTTATCTTTGATTTTAGTTAATTTTATCATTGTTTTTAATTGATTTTATTTTTGTTATTTTTTTCATTGATTTTCATTGATTTTATCACTTGTTTTTATTTGATCATTGATTTTAGTTGCACTTTGAGATTTTAGTTAATGAAAAGTACGTTACAAATTAAATTCATTATTATTATTATTATTAAAAGAGTCATTCCATCTCCACAAGGCCTGTTCACCACCTCCAAGAATGAAAACACAGACTCTCTGTCTGTCTGTCTGTCTGTCTGTCTGTCTGTCTGTCTGTCTGTCTGTCTGTCTGTCTGTCTGTCTGTCTGTCTGTCTGTCTCTCTGTCTGTCTGTCTGTCTGTCTGTCTGTGCATGCGTGTGTGCGTGTGTGTGCGTGGACAATCGAGCAGAGCAGATGTTTGATGAACAGTTTTAAACTTGTTGCATCTTCCGTCACACCGACAGGGAACAAACTGAACGTTTGTCTGATCCTGTGGAAGATTTTGAGCTGCAGGTGAAAGAAAAACAACTTTTAATTCTGTTTTCCAGAGTCGGAGCTGAACTCTGCTCCATGGCTGACCTTTGTGACGTGCACGGTACACATCTGCACATCTGCACCGTATCTAGTTTTGTGTTGTGTTGATTGAGGCACTGCATCAGTCGTGTTTGACTAATTACATGTGTTGCTCTTAAATTTCACAACATTTACTTGATATTTTTATTTTATTTGTGTCCATAATTTGTCAACTCAAGGTGACTTATGCATATCAGATGCATTTTTTTTAAATATTGTTGTGAGATTTACCTTTATGTCCTAGTGGGGCTACCGTAGGAGGGTTGCCGTGAGCGGGAGGACAGCGCGGGTGGGGGCCATTATTAGAATGCACCTGACATGTACGCACGCGCCTGCTGTTTTCAGTCCAGTGATACTGCGTCTCAGTGTCCCATCTCATGACATGGTGTCAGAAGTAAGGACTTCACGTCGACATTGAAAAGAGGATGGCTAAGTTTGGACCTCCGGAGCAGTTTGACTTCACGCAGCCTGCGGAGTGGCCAATATGGCGGCAGAGATTCTCCCGCTTCAGAGTTGCTTCAAAACTTGATAAAGAGAGTGGGGAAGTGCAGGTAAACTCGCTCCTTTATTCGATAGGGAGAGATGCTGAACCAATATATGGCTCATTTGTGTTTCCAGCGGCTACAGAGCCAGACCTAATCCTCAGTTTGACTTTGATCTCGTGGTGAAGAAGTTTGATGAACATTTTGTCCCTAAGAAGAATGTTATACACGAGCGCACCTGTTTTCACAGAAGGAGCCGAAGGGCCGGTGAGACAGTTGAAGCTTTTGTGCGGAGTCTGTACGAGCTCGCACAGCACTGTGAGTTTGGCGGCAGTAAAGATGAACAGATCCGGGACAGAATAGTTATTGGACTAATTGATAGAGAGGTCTCACAAAAACTACAGCTGGAGGCAGATCTAACACTGGAGAGAGCAGTACAATTAGCGTGCCAGAGCGAACAAGTTAATCAACAGAGTGCAGAGCAAGTGGAAAGCACCATGAATGAGGTGAAAAATTGACATTACAGCAGCACAAGGGGGCGCTGGAACAAACCACACCAAGTACAAGAGCACAAACATGGGCAAAATAAACAAAGCTGTCAAAGATGTAACTGGGGGCATGATAAAAGAGAGAGCTGCCCAGCCCAAAATAAAAGGTGCAGGAAATGCAACAAGATGGGACACTTTGAAGTTGCATGTAAAACTAAAATGCTAAAAGAAGTCAGGTCTGAGACTGTACATGATTCAGACGAAGATTCATTTTTCATAGGAGAGCTTTTCCTGGGAGCAGCAACTACCAGTACATCAAATTCAACAGTCATTGAGGAGTCAAGCTCAGATCCAGATTGGGACATCAAGCTACTCATGAATGGCAGTCTGGTTGATTTTAAAATTGATACCGGAGCTGATACAACTGTTATGAAGGAAACAACATTCATGAAGCTACAGCAGAGACCTAAACTGACCCAGTCCAGGCAGTGTACAGTCCTGGAGGGAAAGTCAGGCGTGTGGGTAAATTTCTTGCCACTACATTTTATAAAGGGCAAAAATACCAATATTGGGTTACAGTAATAAAAGGGCAATATGCAAGTAACCTGCTAAGCAAAACTGTGGTAAAGCACATGGGACTGGTTGCTAGAGTAAACGAAATTAATAGTGACTTAATAAAGGATGTGTTTGGGGAAATGGGATTGCTGAACTGTAAACCTGTAAAAATAGTTAACAGATGACGCAGTGCCATACAGTGTGAGCACACCACGCAGAGTCTCATTTCCACTCCTCCCAAAGGTGGAAAAAGAAATAAAGCGCATGCTCAACCTTGATGTTATAGAAGAAGGTACCGGGGCAACAGACTGGTGTGCACCAATGGTGGCTGCACCAAAGCGCAAAAAAGATGAGATCAGAGTGTGCGTGGATCTAAAACGTCTGAATAAGGGTGTCAAACGTGAACGATACATCCTGCCCACATTGGAAGATATAGCTCCCAAGTTAGCCGGGACTAAAGTGTTCTCCACCTTGGATACATCCAGCGGGTTCTGGCAAATTCCACTGGACTCCAGCTGCCAGAAACTGACAACATTCATAACTCCGATGGGCAGGTTTTGCTTTAAGCACCTGCCATTTGGCATTACATCAGCACCCGAGATCTTCCAGCGGTTGATGAGCACGTTACTCAAAGACTTAGATGGGACTGTTGTGGTGATGGATGACATACTTGTGTTTGGATCAAACAAAGAGGAGCATGACCAGCGCTTGGATGCAGTTCTACGGACAATCAAAGCATCAGGCCTCAAGCTCAACAGAGCCAAGTGCCACTTCAGAAAGGGGGAGCTACGGTTCTTCGGGCACATCCTTAGTGCGGACGGTGTGAAACCGGATGACAGCAAAGTGGAGGCAATTGCCAAGATGCCCAGCCCCACAAATGTGGAACAACTCAGGCAGGTACTTGGACTAATAAACTATGTGGGTAAATTCCTGCCAGGCATGTCTACCATGCTGCATCCACTCACCAATCTACTCAGAAAAGAGACTGCATGGGTGTGGGGTCAGTCTCAGGAGCAAGCATTCAGCAAAACAAAAATAATGCTCACATCAGCACCAGCACTTTGTTATTATGATGCAGGTCGTCCAACAGTTGTCAGTGTAGACGCCAGCAGTTATAGCCTGGGTGTTGTACTGTTACAGGACCACGATGGAGAGTTACGGCCCATTGCCTTCTGCTCACGCACACTCACAGATGCAGAGAAAAGATATTTGCAGATCGAAAAAGAGTGTCTGGCATCTGTTTGGGCCTGTGAACGTTTTGCCCGCTACATTCAAGGGATGGGCCATGTACGTTTACAAACAGATCACAAGCCATTGGTTCCTTTAATAAACTCATATGACCTCGACAAAACACCACTGAGGTGTCAGAGACTGTTAATGCGCCTAATGCGATTTAATGTTGTTGCTGAACATGTTCCTGGTAAACAGTTAGTGGTGGCAGACACACTCTCAAGACACCCGCTGCAAGAAAACTGCCAGTCTGACATTGAGAGTCAAGTCAAGGCTTATGTGAACAACGTAGTTTCCAGCAAGCCTATAAAGTCACAGAAGTTGGAAGAAATCCGCAGTGCCACCCAGACGGACACAGAACTTCAGAAGGTAATCACTTTCATCAGAAAGGGTTGGCCTCGGAGAGTGGCAAAGAGTTCACCGCTGCAAGGCTTCTATGCAGCCAGAAGCCATCTTTCAGAGTCAGAGGGTCTAGTGCTCTACCATGATCGCATTGTAATCCCCACAGCTCTCAGACCTAATGTTTTGGATCAACTACATGAAGGTCACCAAGGACTGACTAAAAGTCGAGAGCGAGCTAAATTAACAGTGTGGTGGCCCAATATTGGACTTAAAATCACAAACAAAGTGAGATCATGCTACTTTTGCAGAGAGCACAAGCCTACACAGAGACGTGAACCTCTTGTGCCTACACCCTTGCCCAATGGCGCCTGGCAGAGGATTGCAGCTGACCTGTGTGTGCATGAGGGTAAGAGCTTCCTTGTAGTTGTTGATTATTTTTCAAGAGACATTGAGATTGCTCCCCTCACTACCACTACAAGCAGACAGATCATCAACAAGCTTCAAAACATGTTTGTGAGATGGGGAATCCCGCTGGAATTAGTCAGCGACAACGGAACACAGTTCACATCATCAGAGTTCAAAGACTTTAAACAGAACTGCGGATTCACCCACATAACATCGAGTCCTCATTATCCACAGTCAAATGGGGCTGCTGAAAGAGCAGTCCAAACAGCCAAGTACATCCTTAAACAACCTGACCCCTGCTTGGCTTTAATGAGCTATCGCTCTACACCAATCACAGCAACCGGCGCGAGTCCAGCTCAGCTTATGACAGGACGCCAAATCCGCACCACTGTTCCAGCTCTAGAAAAGACATTGTTGCCCTGTCCAGTCAATCAGGACATGGTGTATCAAAAGGATGCTGCAGCTAAAGACTCTTATAAATTATTCTACAACCGAAAACATTCAGCTTGTCCACTTCCTGAGCGGCAACCAGGTCAGGAGGTTAAAGTGAAGCTGGATGGAGAACAAGGATGGACGACACCAGCCAAAGTCATCTGTAAGACCAGAGAGCCAAGATCATACTTGGTGGAGATGGCCAATGGGAATGTGACCCGCCGAAACAGACGACACCTTCAGGCGGTCCCAGGGACAGCTGATGCAGATGAGCAACACACTGTTCCAGCTACACCACAGCAGGACTGTGCAACTACAGAAGTGGTGACTCCCCAGGAACCACCAGCAAGGCAGTCATCTCCAGACCCTGGTCCAGGCTCTCCCCTTAGGTTAACAACACCCGTGAGAGTGACTTCAAGAGGGAGGGAGATAAAAGTGCCACTTAGATTTAGAGACTAGAGACTCATATTAAAAGGGCAGTTTACAATGTGATGTCCAGTATTCTGAAAACACTGTTCCTGTATGTTCATAATACAAAGAGAGCGAGAGAGAATTTTTTTAAGCAGTTTCAAATCCCTGTATTGATGTTAAAGTAATGTAGTTTAATGTTATGGGTTCAAATCATAATGAAAGGGTTACTTTAGTTATGTTCTGATTCAGGCACTGAGAAGGAATTTTTATTTATTTTGTTTGTGCCTTGCTAGTTTTATTTTATTCCTTAAAACGAAAAAAGAGGGGAGATGCTGTGAGATTTACCTTTATGTCCTAGTGGGGCTACCGTAGGAGGGTTGCCGTGAACGGGAGGACAGCGCGGGTGGGGGCCATTATTAGAATGCACCTGACATGTACGCACGCGCCTGCTGTTTGAATAAAGTAGTTTCAGTCCAGTGATACTGCGTCTCAGTGTCTCATCTCATGACATATATCATACTGTCTCATCCATCCATCCATCCATGCATCCATCCATCCATCCATCCAACCATCCATCATCTTCCTCTTGTTCTGGACTCAGGTCTTGGGGCAGCATCTTGAGCAGGGAGGTCCAGACATCTCTCTCCACGGCCTCTTCCAGATCTTCTGGGAGGAACCCAAGTTATTTCCAGGCCAAACTAGAGACATAGTCTCTCCAGTTTGTCCTGGGACTTCTTCGGTGTCTCCTCACAGTTGGACATTTCCAAAGTACCTCCCTAAAGCTAGATTTATATTCGAAAAAGTGATGCAATTTCACCGTCCCCGCCCCTGCGCGTAGGCCCCGCGCGTCGTCTTGGCGCGTGTCGTGCACCTCTGATTTTTTGAAACTCTGCAAGCCTAGTGCGCGCGCGGTGGGCGCTACAGAATTGATTCGGGTGGGGACCTTCACGCCAGAGCCTGCAGCTGTCTGCACCGCTGTGGTCGTGGAGACGGCATCGCGACGCATGGAGGAATGTTTTTATGTGATACAAATGTATTAAATTCACCTTCTTCATCTCTGAGCTGGACTTTTCTTTTGTTGTTTTGCCAAAAGTCACGTGATCGCTTCCTCCTCGCTGACTCCATGCATTAAAACCGCAAGACACAAAAACTGTTGTTCTTATTATTCAGCACGCGAGCGGAGCATTTTTTGTTGTTGTTGTGTGATTTCAAACAGTTCTTCTTCTACGGTAGATTTCTTCTTCTACCCTTTCTTGCAACATATGCACAGGTTTTAGAGGCTACTGCCACCTGCTGGCCCGTAAAAGAACAGCACTTTGCCATGCTCCGCCGTGCGTCAACCATAAACACAGCGGCAAAACTCTAAACGCAGAAGCCGCACGGCTCAGTGCGCACGCAGTTCGCGCGCAGAGGGCCAGCGGACCAAAGCGCTAGTATAACTCAGCCTTAAGGATGCACCCAGGGAGCATCCTTATGACCCACCTCTGGCTCCTCTGGATGTGGAGGAGCAGTGGTTCTCCTCTGGATATGGAGGAGCAGTGGTTCTACTCTGAGTCTCTCCTGATAACTGAACTTCTGTCTCTGAGGGAGAGTCCAGCTACTCTGCAGAGGAAACTCATTTCAACCTCCTGTCTCCATGATCTCATTATTTCTGTCTCTACCAGAGTTCATGACCAGAGGTGAGGGGAGGAACCGACCAGTAAACAGAGAGCTTTGATTTACAGCTCAGCTCTCTCTTCACCACAATGGACCAGTACAGAGTCCACAATACTAAAGATGCTGCACCAATCCATCTGTCAATCTCACGCTCCATTCTTCCCTCACTCGTGAACAAAACCCAGAGACACTTGAACTCCTCCACTTGAGACAGAACCTCACCCTGGACCCGAAGAGAACAATCAGATTGAGGAACATTATACAGTATCCTCTCTCCAACTTGAGAGTTGATATACAGTAATTGTCAGCTGGTCAGTGTTTTGTGAAGAATTGGAGGACACGGCTGTGACGAGTGAAGGAGGTCAGGTCTAACTGTTGTCTTCACAAACTGGTCCTGAAAACATGGTGGCCAATCAACTGATGGATAAAAAAGTCTTTGGGTTTTATCTGTTTTTCTTTCATGTTCTCTTTTACCCTGTGTGCACCAAATTGAGTTCACATGCACATCAGTTTACATGCACAACAGTTTACATGCACATCAGTTTACATGCACAACAGTTTACATGCACATCAGTTTACATGCACATCAGTTTACATGCACAGCAGTTCACATGCACAACAGTTTACATGCACATTAGTTTACATGCACATCAGTTTACATGCACATCAGTTTACATGCACAGCAGTTCACATGCACAACAGTTTACATGCACATCAGTTTACATGCACATCAGTTTACATGCACATCAGTTTACATGCACAACAGTTTACATGCACAGCAGTTTACATGCACAGCAGTTTACATGCACAACAGTTCACATGCACAGCAGTTTACATGCACAGTATGCAACTTTGCTCGAGCATTTGCTGAAGGTTAGTGCTGTGTGCATTCACTTTGGGGAGTTGTTTCCATTTGCCTTCTTTAATAAAAACACCTCCATGTCTGTAGATGTTGCATGGGGCCTGCATGGAGAAGGTGCCCGGCCCATCCGGTCTCACGACATCCACAGAATCCACAGATGAAAGTTGATTAAGATCTGGAGAAACGTGTCCCACATGTGACGACCTCCAGAGTCTGGTGTTGATCTTGGGAATCCTCTCTCACTGATATGATCAGTTGAGAGAATTACTCTGCTTCATCAAATTCAGGGCACGCTGAGCCTGCACACAACCGAGATGTGTGTGAGTGTGTGATGCTCGGATGAATGGTTAAACAAAGAGTTGGCAGTATTTTTGCAACCAGATAACCTCTGGAAGATATTATTGAAGTTTGAAGGAGTGTTGGTGCCTTTTGGGCTAAACGCTTCATGATTCTCTTCGGGATCCCTCACTGTTGCTGTTTGTGGCTGTGTGTAAAAGTTGGACGTGGGAAAGACTTCATTCGCTGACTTATGCATTTCAACAAAGAATTACAAACTGTTGTGGTTAAACTGGGATTTAAATTTGTTGCTTGGTTTGAGGACCGTGTTGTCAGAGTCATTTGAAAGTGACGGCTAACATGAAAAACAAGAGCATTTCATCAGAAACATTACAAATCATTTTGTTCAATAAATAAAAAAGCAACAAGTTTAATGCAAATTAAAACTAAAAGTGAAACTTTAAATAAAATACAATTTGTCAGACTCCTGTAGCAGATATTTTTGTCTCACGTTACATACTTTAAAGGTGCTATGTGTAACTTTATGTGGAGTGCAGAACTTAGATAAATTTTCAACAGGCAAAGCATTCTGATCCCTCCCCCTCAGAGCCATATATGGCTCTGAGGGGGAGGCTCTGCTGAGATTCAAATTCAAGCTCTGTTTTTAATTGGCTGGTTACAAACTCTGTTTTTATTGGCTGTCATTGTCCTGGTCACTCTGTGTTTTTATAAATGCTGATAGAGAAGCAAGGGGACTATAGTTTTTTTCAGAGATTACTTTGTCTAACATCAGTTTGTCAGTAGATAGTGACAGAGTGAAGAAATATGTTAAAAATATATTGTTTGAAAAGTTACAGACTACATTACAATCTTACATACCCCAGCTTTAAAACAAGTTGATCTATATTTTATGTACATTTGAAAGGAACAAATCATGAATCTTTCGTCTGAGCTGCCTTTAAAGAAACTGTGAGGTAGACTGAACACGTGACGCAGTTTCTCATGTGTCTGCCAAGAAAGAATAAAAACGCTGTCATCATATATCAAATTTTAGTCATCAACCGGTATTTAAACGGTTGAAACTTGACATATTTGTTAACCTCCATTACGCTTTGGGTGCCCTACCTCTGATTTATTCCCTGAGAGAAAATGTTCTGGTTCTGTTGGGCAGAAGACCCACACTGAGGTCTTCTTTAGGCCTCAAACCAAAACCACAGATATGTCTACATAGCTGCACCATGGATGATGACAGCTGGTTATAGTGACTGTTCTGAAGTCAGCAACTGTTACTTTTATTCAACTTTGACTCGTCTTAAATGATAAAACGTTGAAAATAACAAGAGCCTTTAAATATTGGTTTGGTTTGAGAAACAAAAGGCTTCTGAAATGCTCACAGTGTGAATCAGTTGCAAAGCTGCTAAAGAAAGTACAGACGTGCTTCTTTTTCTTTTAGCTTCATAGCAAGTTGAAACAAAGCAGAGGATCCATGTGCACGAAGACACTTTGGAAGCAGCTTCCTGGCTCCTCACTCAGCCGGACCACTTCTGAGAGATGCTGCACAAATAGGTTGCAGGCTGCTGTTTTCTGAATAAATTACACAAATCAGTAATTTGTTGTCTTTTTGTAAATGTCCAGATGCTTTGGAGATGCTCACTGCTGCAGCTCTCCGCCTCCACTGGCTCTCCTGCTTTAGTACTATTTATTTTATTAGCTCAGTTGATGCACATTAATATTACCGCATTTTCCGGCCTATAAGTCACAGTTTTTTTAAACTAATTTTCATGTCCTGCGACTTACGGGGCGAAGCGACATATTTATGGATTTTCCCCCATATTTTTAGACCAATTTTTGGCTCAGATATGACCGTTTCCATTCATTCTGATGAAAAAAATGGAGCAGTACCACTTTCGTCCGCTAGGGTCCACCGGCTTTTCCCAGCTCATGTGTCCGACGGCAGCCTCCTCTGCTCGGACTCAATCTGTCGCAGCCCGGCCTCCTGAACTCTGGATGTCTGAACTAGTGTTTGTTAGCAAAATAGCTCATGAACCACACGACAGATTTTGATGAAACTTACAGAAAGTAATCACTGGATGGATATTTACAACTGATTAGCTTTAGGAGATGTTTGAGCTAAAATTCGATTTATTTATAATTTATTTTCGCAGTGAGCGTGACCGTTTGGAAGACGTCAAAGCGAAACAATTTAAATCCAGCTGATTTGACCATTAGGTGAATTTATTAAGGAACGGTAAAGCTCAAAAACACTTGTGCTATAATGTCAGCTAAGAAATACTGTACCGCTATATATTTTTAAGTGTTTATTTTGCTAAATTTTAAAGAAATGAAGCTGTCCCACCCGCGTGCGTGCACGTAGCGAAACTACTTTTTGAAATCCAGCTGATTTGACCATTACAATAATAATAATAATAATAACTTTTATTTATAACGCACTTTACATCAAACAGATCTCAAAGTGCTAAAGTACGTGCTAAAGTGCTAAAGTACGTGAATCTACTAAGGAAAGGTTAAGCTCAGACACATCTTTGCTATAATTTTCAGCAAACAAATAATAGTTCTTACCGTGTTAATCTTGTAAAGTCCTTCCGTGCTCGCTCACTCCTATGGCCGCCATAAACAACAGGACGCTGACGTGTAATAGATGTGACGTATATGGAGGTACGACACGTTTATGGATTTTTCCACTTTATTGGACATATTGGACTTTGCGACATATAGGGCGGTGCGACTTTTCACCTGGAAAATACGGTAATCCTTTTCTTTTGTCTTCTCAGATTTGAAACCATTTCTTCTTTTACTTTGTCTCACACATGTTTAATCTGTGACAGTATTTAAATAAAATCAAAGCCACAAGGATTTACCCCTTTGAGGCTCACTTGAGCAGTAACACACAAAAATAAAGTAAAATTTAGGAAACGATGACTGATTTTTCACATTTTTGTTGTTCTGTATGAACACTTGATTGATCATGAAGGACATTAGGCGCATCAGTTTTTCAGGTGCACTAAAAGACGCATGCAGACTTGTCAGAGCCACGCTGTCTGATGTTTGATCAGAGGAAAGAGAAAGACCAGGTGGGGGTGAGAAGATCCCAAACAGGAGACCAGCAAAGGAAAA
>JBBPBX010024015.1:21957-40034 GCA_038048925.1 Garcialebias charrua
CACGTCTATGAAACAATGCCACTGGGATAAAAGTTGACGGTGATCTCGCGGCCCAACCTTTGACCCTGACATTATTTTGGTTTGAGGAGGAGGATCCTGCGTGTCGTCTCGTTTAATCCAGATTCTCACTCGGAGTTAGACGGGGTGTGCTGTCGGACGGCTGGACTCGCCTTTGTTTATTTTGGTGCGCAGATAGAAGTCTCGCAGCAAGGTGCTCACTGTCATCACCGTGACCTCTGAACCCAGGCCGCTGGACGTCTTCATGACTCCAGAGACCGGGGACACAGCAGCATGTGAGACGCTCAGTGAAGAGGTCAAAGGGCAGAGCTGCTGCTCAACATGAGTGCAGATGTCAAGAAATAAAGGCCTGACTGATGTTCTTCTCAGAACAATTTGCACAAAACTGTCCAAAAACTTCAGAGCAGCACACAATGAGTTCAATAAAACGTGTTTCTCATATTCACTTTGGCTTTTATTCAATTTATTACAATAAAAAACAAATATTTTTCCTATTTTATTTAGTCAATCTAGTTGTTATAAATTTAGTTCCTGAGTTTCAAAACAGTAAAGGTTTATATATTATAACAGGGAGTGAGTTTGCATATCTGAAAATAGTTCTGGAGGTTGTGTCATGTGTGCAGACATGTGCCTCAGAAAATCTTCTATTACATGCATCTTAATCTGTTTTGTTCAGAAACAAGTAACTTAATAAGAAAAACTGGAAAGCAGCAACAAAAGGTTTGTTTAGATTGTTTTTACATTGATCTCATCTAAAAAACTAAAAATATGAAGATCTTTTACAGATGAAAATCAATAATTTCGTATAATTTGTTAAACAAACAGAGTCTCATTTCTCTGATTTATTTTTGTCTAATACTAATAAAAACTATTTAAAAATAGCAAGAAAAATGAATTAGTTTTTGTGTTTTCCTTGTTTAAAGTCTTTTTTGACTATTCCTAAGAAGAGGTATTTGAACAGGCACTACTACACTGATTGTACAAGTTCTAGTAACAGAATAAAATTCAACATTAAAATGATGCACAAACATAATTTCTCATGTTGTGATAAAAGCCAGTGAGCAGAGCTGTATTTTAATATAAGACCTAAAAAACCCAAAGGTTGAAGTCTGTTAATAAAGGAAGGGGCAGCTGCAAATGTGAACATTAAAAATTAAACATTTAAAGCAAAGACGTCCGGTTAGTTTTCCTTAACTGCAGTACTAATGTTGTGTTTGTATCATATACTTTACTTGTACAAGTAAGTACTAGTCTACTGGTAATAGTACTAAAAGCAATATTCTTTCCCAGTATTTCTATTTCCTTTTGCAAAATTAACATTTTATTCTAATTTTGATACTAGTACTAATGGAAGTACTATAATACTTAACAACAAAAAAGGTTAAATGGTGTCATCTGGACCCGTTTTTTTTAAAGTGAGAAACATTTCGTCCTCCATCCAGAGGACTTCTTCAGTCTACAGCCTGCCAACCAGATCTGTCCCATAGGTAGCCTTCACTGCTGTGTTTCAAGACTAACTCCTGTTGCAATCTCAGAAGTAGGTTTTAAACATGTGCTTAAAGTACTTTTACTATATAGTACTACTACTAGTAGTAACTTTAGTAGTAGTACTTGCTGAGTTATATCTCTGTGTTACAGTATATAATGCTAAATTTTGAGGATGTGTTTGCATTAAAAATAATTATTTAACTTATAATTCTGGTAAGGATAACTTATAGTTCTGTGATAACTGGACCTTTGTAAGGTGCTTAATGGAGTCTCCAGGTCTGCAGAGCTTTCATTAAGGAAGTTGTCAGAAGGGGGCTGTTTGTCCAAATCCAAGATGCTGAAAAGTTCTCAATGAAGCTTAAATAAAGCTGAATATTTAAAAAACCATAAATGGCACAAAGTCATAGCAATCATCTACTGAATGCTGTTGACAGTTAGAAGTTTGAATGGTGCTGGTAAAATAAGTTGTGGTATTTAGACAGCAAAAAAATCACAAGAGGAACAAAAAGATCTCATTAGTGTGCATGCACCAATGTAAGCAGCGATCCTTAAAGAATGCACATGGCCTTTCAATGTCAAACTTTTAAACAGACCTGTTGCATCATCTGTTAATGCTTTGTTAGAAACGACCATCAATAAAAAAAAAAAAAAATAAATAAATATATATATATATATATCATATTTTTTTTCCCATTCCAAATCTTATCTCTCTATGAGTTTGAGCCACTTTGTGATGAGGGACACCACACCTCACCTTGAGACACCATTTATGTTTTGTTTGTAACTGTGAAAAAAAAAAGGCATTGATCCATTTCGTTGGGAACAGACGTCATTTTTTGAATCAACCTCCTGAGTTGACAACAATGTAATAAAGACGTTATTCTGCATTATCTTTTAACACGCCAGACGTGAACTCACGAGCCCGTTCTGCTCATCTGGACACTTTGGGGTGACCTCGCAGTAATCACACCAGGAAACTTAAAACTATTTTACTCCTTCACAAACCGTGAAAACCTCCTAACATCTGCCTTTAACATTTCAAATACCGTATTTTCTGGACTATAATTTGCACCTTTTTGCCTAATTTGCATGCTCTGCAACTTAAGGCTGGTTTAGTGGTTTATACTTCTTGTCGCACGTCTTTTACCCCCCGTTGAGTGAAAAAAGTTGCGCAACTTCCGTCTGCACTCCCGCTGCGATCCCCCGGTGACAGCCGTCCTATACATTGCCCCCAGTCAGCACTGCGAGACGCGGAGGATGCAGCTCGGAGTGTGTGATTGGTTCGAAGTTTGTGGGCGTTTTTTGTTTGGATGTCAATATATGGTGTATCACACCACTACCCGCTACTCTTCCAGAGGCCGGTTTTGTTTTTGCTTTGACATGGATAGTTTTGAAGCTAAACTCGCCTTGTGTAGATCTGGTCCTCTTCAGCGGGCGAACGTGCCAACGCCATTCGCGTCGTCTTTCCATGTTCGTGGTCAATAACATAAGTATAAGGTCATTTTCTTCATCCTCCTCCTCCGACTCGTCATCCAACCTGAGAAGCATCTCTTTTGCCGCTTGCGCATACAATTTTTTCGTTGTGAACTGTAGAAAACTTCCTCCATCCATCAACAGTCATATAAGCTGTGCACATGACGTATACAGTGGGAGGGAAGAGGGAGGGATTACTATAATGTATCCCCCACATCTTTTCCAAGTATAAACACTCAATGCGGTCGGTGACACACACGCAATTACGTCATCGTTGGGCCGCAGCTGCACGTCTTGCATGAAGTATAAACAAAGCTTTATAGAGAGGTGAGACTTGTTTATGGATTTTTCCCCATATTTTTAGACCAATTTTTGGCTCAGATATGACCGTTTTTCCATTTTAGAAAAAATGGTGCAGTACAACTTTCAGACGCTAGGGGTGCAGTACCACCTTTGTCCGCTAGGGTACACCAACCTTTCCCACCTCCTGTGTCTGACGAGAGCCTCCTCTGGTCAGACTCACTCTGTCGCAGCCCGGCCTCCTGCTCTGGAGGTATGAACTAGCTACTTCGCTGTTAGCTCAGTGTTTATTAGCAAAATAGGTCAAGAACCACAGGACAGATTTTGATCAAACTTACAGAACGTAATCACTAGATGGATATTTACAAACTGATTAGCTTTATGAGATGTTTGAGATAAAATTAGATGTTTTATAGACGTAAATGTGTCGCGGTTAGCTTAGTTGTTTTTCCTTGTACGTTTGAGCAAATAGCTCATAAACCACACAGCAGATTATTTTTCAAACTTACAGAAAGTAATCACTAGATGTACATTTACAAACTGTTAGCTGTTGGAGTTATTTGAGATAAAATTTGATGTTTTATAGACGTAAATGTGTCGCGGTTAGCTTCGTTGTTTTTCCTCGTACTTTTTCAAAGCGAAAAAATTTTAATCCAGCAGATTTGACCATTACGGGAATTTATTAAGGAACGGTTAAGCTAAGACACATGTTTGCTATAATTTTCAGCAGACAAATAATTGTTTTTACTGTGTTAATCTTGGGAAAAGTCCTTCCGTGCATGCTTCTGTGGTCGTCATTTTCAGCAGGGCAAATGACGCGCTGACGCGTCGCGTAGCGGTGACGCATAATAGCTGCGACTTATATAAAGGTGCGACATATAGTCCAGAAAATACTGTAGTTTTAATAATCAAAGTCTTTTGACATCTGGTATTTGATTATTCATATATCACAGATTATTATTTTTGTAATAAAATACATAAAAATGTCACCATTGAATCTGTGATTATTTTTGTTTTTCCGAGTGTTGATAAAGTTGGATTGATCTCTTTTTACACAAGAAAAGAACTCATTTTGCTAATATGGGTCAAAAGAGATTGATTAGAAACATTATTCCTACGTAGGTGGTACCCCCAATGACGCTTATGAGCATAACTCATAATTAATCAATAATTGGTTGAATGAATAACTCATAATTTTCTGTAGCCGGCCCAAAAGCCTGGAACAGTCTCCCCCTTGAGCTGCGTGCCACCTCTGATCTGACTCTGTTCAAAACCAGACTGAAGACCCACTTGTTCAAAAAAGCTTTCAGTGTGTAACTTTTATTACTTTTGGTATTTTAGTATGTAGCATTTTTATTTCCATTGCCTCCTTTTATTGCTGTTGCTTTTATTTTATTTTCACTGATTTAATGTACTGGTTTTTATATCTTCTGTCCTGTTAAGCACCTTGGTCAATGCAAGGCATTGTAGGAAGGTGCTATACAAATAAAGTTTATTATTATTATTATTATTATAATTGATAATAATATTTACCTCACCATTATTCCTCTACATTTGTAAGGTAGATTAACAGTAGCAAGGCAGCACGGTGGCGCAACTGGTAGAGCGGCTGCCTCTCAGTGAGAAGGTTGCCGGTTCAAATCCCGGTCCAGGGGCCTTTCTGGGTGGAGTTTGCATGTTCTCTCTGTGCTGTGTGGGTTTTCTCCAGGTTCTCCAGTTTGCTCCCACAGACCAAAAACATGAATGTTAGACTGACTGGTGACTCTGAATTGTCCCTATAGTTGAGAGAGAGAGTGAATGGTTGTCTTGTTTGTCTCGATGTGTCTCTGTGATGGACTGGAGACCTGTCAAGGGTGTCCCCCACCTCTCGCACAGTGACTGCTGGACATGGACACCAGCGACCCTGTGACCCAAAATGGAAGGAGCGCGGTACGATAATGGATGATGGATTAACTGTAGCAGCCATCTTGAATCAGGCTGTCTTAGAAAGTTAAGCAGTTATTTTCTTAGAGTTTCATTAAAATCTATTCACTGGTTGATGAGACATTTTGCTAACAGAAAAACAAACACAAGCAATCACATGATCACCTTCTGATAAAAAAGACCTCCTGAACCTTCTCATGAATGACCAAACCAGAAATAAATAGAAAAGAGCTGAACAGTTTTCTGTGAGGACACTGGATGTTGAAGCTGAAGAGGCTGACGCTGGTTAAACTCCATTCAGGGTTCGAGGTTTTGACGTTTAAGGACCTCCGTGGTGATGACAATGGCTCATGATGCTTCGTTGATCTTCCCAACTGATGACCAGCTCTAAAACCCCAGAGACCTTTTCAGCATATGGTTAGAAAACTTTAATTTATTGGAATGTCCTGAAGGCTGAAAACCAACAAAAGATGCTTTCAGACAGGATCTTAAGTGGATCCATGATGGTCATTTAATTCAGAATGACCTTCCCAAAAACACTGAGGCTCCTTGTCTTTTAGTTTGTCTCTGTTTCAGGAGTTCTACAAGAATGAAACGATATGACGGAAAGTTTCTGTCATTTGTGAAGTTTGATGTTAAAAAAACAAAATGTTTGGAGGAAGAGTGCAGGAGAGCTTAACATTGACAAAGCAGATGTTCCCTTATCAGTCATGTCACTCGGTGCAACATATCACTATGAGAAATTGCGCTCCGCACGGTTACCTGAAGGAATACAATCACGCCTTTACGGCAGGGACATCAGCGTCGCGCCAGAGGCCCCGCCCTCTGGGTACTTAAGCCGCTGACGCCCATCTATCCATCTCTTATTGCCCTTCACCTCGCTTAAACCTGAACTCTCTCTCTTCACAGGACTTCTCTGCTGCTTCATCGCTCGACCAGAGGTGAGCTTGCTCCCTACACAGAGCGCACAATTATTCCTGCGTACTGCTGGGCTAGCGAAAGCTAGTCCGGCACATTTTTTCCTTAACCCCGAAGTTTTTTCATCTACTCTTTCCGCAGACTGCTTCGCTCGACGGCGCTAACTGCGTCACACCGCTACCTCTGCTAATTCGTAGCAGGCTAGCCAGCGAAAGCGACGCGACGGAGGAGATGTCTCAAATAAAGAGAAAAAAGATCTTGGAAGGACTCACTTGTCTTATCTCGGACATGCCTCCGGAGAAAGGAAAGCGAAGACAAGACTTCCAAAAAACACCAGCAGGACGGCGAGCCCACCCTCGTGAGCCTGCCCCAGCGGATGCGTTTTTTTCCCTCTCAGCGACGGACACCCACGAGGCCTGTCCCGTCTGCTTGGGGATGCTGCACGCGAACATGGCGCTGGATGCACCCGAGTCTTGCCCACACTGCAGCCAGATGCTGGAAGCGGTGAGGAGGCACCGGGCGGACTTTGTTGCCAAGGCCATGGGGGCTGCTGCGGCGCCAGCAGACCCGGACACTACTGAGCCTCTGACTCCCACGCCGGAGCTCGAGAGCATGACTTTGGAAGACAGAACCCGAGTCGAATGGGGTGACAACCCAGATGTGCTAGCCCCCATGGTGGACTTAACAGTCGAATTTGACACTCGAGGCATGATGAACGAGGACGAGATCTCGATTTTAGCCTCAGGTGAATTTTCTGCGGACGACGCCGACGTCGGATACGGGGAACAGGGAGTAGACCTCTCCCGCACCCCGGTGCCTGTGCTCCCGGAGACTGACTTTTCCATCCCTGCTCTGTTCGACTTGTGTCACAGAGCAGCGGACGCACTACAGATCCCATGGCCTCCACCTCCACCTTGTCAACAAGTCACGAGGTTGGCAGAAAATTATTTTTACTCAAAGCAGTAGGCCGCCACGAGGCAAAGGATGCCCGTCTTTCCGGACTTCCTCACAGAGCTGACTCGCACCTGGTCTCAGCCCAGAGCTCCCATGCTGCTGCTGCTCTCGCAGTTTCTCGACGTGGACAGGATGGATGAAGTGGGAATAGCCAACGTGCCTCAAATTGAGGACACGCTGGCATCTCATCTGGCTCCCAAGTCATCCGGGACAAAACCAACTCTCCCCAGAAAAGCCTGTCGAGCTTCGGCTTCTCTGCTTGAGAAATGCTACAGGGCTCAGGGTCTCGCAGCGCGCACAATGAACGCGTCCGCAATGATGCAAGCCTACCTGGCTGAAAAACTACAGGAGCTCTAGGTAACGACAGACAAGCAAGCCGCCGTGGAACTGCTGGATGAAGCCCGCAGGGCAACCGACTTTGTGCTCCGCCTGATGGGGACAGCAGATGTTGCACAAGGCAGAGTAATGGCTGAGGTGGTCATCGCAATACGCCATCTGTGGATGACCTTAACTGACCTCCCGGAGGGACAGAAAATTCCTTTTCTCCACCATTCGATAGAACCGACGGGACTTTTTGGAAAAGCGCTGGATCAAATTCAGACCAGGCTGGACCAGAGGCGCAAACAGGCTGAAGCTCTCCGAGTGGGCATCCCCAGGAGAACCTTCCCCCCCCCAAGGAGTCAGCTGGGAGCAGAGCACCGCAGCCTCGACACCATTCAGCCACACGTGCCCCACCGCAAAAGCGGCCGGCGTACGAGGTCGAGCACCGGCAGAGACCACCGCCGGGCCCACCTCGGACCGAACACGCCTGGAGTAAGAACAGATTTGTTCCCCGCCAGGCAGACCGGTACAGAACCTCCTCTGCAAATCGGGACACCAAACAGAAGCGTGCCTGATGAACCAGGACAACTTCTTAACTTTACACGATCACCCGCCCACGCGGTACGGGAAATGATCTTTTCACGTCCAGACTTTGTAGCCATCCATCCATCCATTTTCTTCCGCTTATCCGGGGTCGGGTCGCGGGGGTAGCAGCCTAAGTAGGGAGGCCCAGACTTCCCTCTCCCCAGCCACTTGGAGCAGCTCCTCTGGGGGAATCCCAAGGCGTTCCCAGGCCAGCCGAGAAACATAGTCCCTCCAGCGTATCCTGGGTCTTCCTCTGGGTCTCCTCCCGGTGGGACATGCCCGGAACACCTCACCAGGGAGGCGTCCAGGAGGCATCCTAACCAGATGCCCGAGCCACCTCAACTGGCTCCTCTCGATGTGGAGAAGCAGCGGCTCTACTCCGAGTCCCTCCCGGATGACTGAGCTTCTCACCCTATCTCTAAGGGAGAGTCCAGACACCCTGCGGAGAAAACTCATTTCAGCCGCTTGTATCCGAGATCTCGTTCTTTCGGTCATAACCCAGAGCTCATGACCATAGATGAGGGTGGGAACGTAGATCGATCGGTAAATTGAGAGCTTTGCCTTTTGACTCAGCTCTCTCTTCACCACGACAGACCGGTACAGCGCCCGCTTCACTGCGGACGCTGCACCTATCCGCCTATCGATCTCACGCTCCAGTTTTCCCTCATTCGTGAACAAGACCCCGAGATACTTAAACTCCTCCACTTGGGGCAGGACCTCCTCCCCGACCTGGAGAAGGCATGCTACCCTTTTCCGGCTCAAGACCATGGCCTCGGATTTGGAGGAACTGATCCTCATCCCGGCCGCATCACATTCAGCTGCAAACCGCTCCAGCGAAAGCTGTAGATCACGATCTGATGAAGCCAATAGGACCACATCATCTGCAAAAAACAGAGAAGCGATTCTAAGGCCACCAAAACGGATCCTCTCAACACCTTGGCTGCGCCTAGAAATTCTGTCCATAAAAGTTATGAACAGAATCGGTGACAAAGGGCAACCTTGGCGGAGTCCAACTCTCACCGGAAACGAGCCTGACTTACTGCCAGCGATGCGGACCAAGCTCTGACACCGGTCGTACAGGGACCTAACAGCCCATATCAAAGGGCCTGGTACCCCATACTCCCGGAGTACCCCCACAGAACCCCCCGAGGGACGCGGTCGAATGCCTTTTCCAAGTCCACAAAGCACATGTAAACTGGTTGGGCAAACTCCCACGCACCCTCCAGGACCCTGTTGAGGGTGTAGAGCTGGTCTAGTGTTCCACGACCAGGACGAAAACCACACTGCTCCTCCTGAATCCGAGGTTCGACTATCCGACGGACCCTCCTCTCCAGAACCCCTGAATAGACCTTACCAGGGAGGCTTAAGAGTGTGATCCCTCTATAGTTGGAACACACCCTACGGTCCCCCTTTTTGAATAGGGGAACCACCACCCCAGTCTGCCAATCCAAGGGAACTGCCCCCGATGTCCACGCGATATTGCAGAGTCGCGTAAGCCAACACAACCCCACAACATCCAGAGCCCTAAGGAACTCAGGACGAATCTCATCCACCCCCGGAGCCTTGCCACCGCGGAGCTTTTTAACCACCTCGGCGACCTCAGCACCAGAGATTGGAGAGCCCGACCCAAAGTCCCCAGGCTCCGCTTCCTCAGTGGAAGACGTGCCAGTAGGATTGAGGAGGTCTTCGAAGTATTCCGCCCACCGACTCACAACATCCCGAGTTGAGGTCAACAGCACGCCATCCCCACCATAAATGGTGTTGGTCGCGTACCGCTTTCCCCCCCTGAGACGCCGGATGGTGGACCAGAATCGCCTCGAAGCCGTACGGAAGTCATTCTCCATGGCCTCTCCGAACTCCTCCCACGCCCGAGTTTTTGCCTCAGCAACCACCCGAGCCGCATGCCGCTTGGACTGCCGGTACCTATCTGCTGCTTCCGGGGTCCCACAGGCCAAAAAGGCCCAATAGGACTCCTTCTTCAGCTTGACAGCATCCCTCACCGCCGGTGTCCACCACCGGGTTCGAGGGTTGCCACCACGACAGGCACCAACAACCTTGCGGCCACAACTCCGATAAGCTGCCTCGACAATAGAGGCGCGAAACATGGCCCACTCGGGCTCAATGTCCCCCGCCTCCCTCGGAACGTGTTCAAAGCTCTCCCGGAGGTGGGAGTTAAAGCTCCGTCTTACGGGAGACTCTGCCAGACGTTCCCAGCAGACCCTCACAATACGTTTGGGTCTGCCAGGTCTGACCGGCATCCTCCCCCACCATCGGAGCCAACTCACCACCAGGTAGTGGTCAGTTGACAGCTCCGCCCCTCTCTTCACCCGAGTGTCCAGGACATGCGGCCGCAGATCAGATGAGACGACAACAAAGTCGATCATTGAACTACGACCTAGGGTGTCCTGGTGCCAAGAGCACATATGGACACCCTTATGCCTGAACATGGTGTTCGTTATGGACAATCCATGACGAGCACAGAAGTCCAACAACAGAACACCACTCGGGTTCAGATCAGGGGGGCCGTTCCTCCCAACCACACCCCTCCAGGTCTCACTGTCATTGCCCACGTGAGCGTTGAAGCACGTTTGTAGCACGGTACAAAAAGCTGGTGACTTTGTTTTAGACACAAATCATGTTCTTTCTGCTGTGAGTGACATAAAGTCAAATATGTCGTTACACATAAGCACGAATAAAGCTAAAAAACAGTCCCTCTCTGTTTTCTTGACTCACTAAAAAAAACAAAAAAATAACAACAACAACAACAAACACAGTAACATCAGCAGAACAGTCCCCTCTGTTCTCCCAGCCGACATAAAGGGCGGGGACCATCTTCCCCTCTCCCTCATGGCTCACGGGGTGTTAGCCTAATTGATAAACCCCAGCAGGGTACCTCTGTTCTGTCTGCAACAGACAGGCCCAGAGGCGTCTGCAAGCAGGCCTGTCACTCCTTACAGAGACAGGTGAGGCGGGTCACGTGCTCCAGCCCCCACTCCGTTCTAAACCACGGGGCCAGCAATACACAAATCAAACAAACCCGTGACACATCCACGCTCCAGGGGTGCGCGCCGACAGAATCTGACGACCCACCTCCCTGGCCACCTTTCATCGGACGCCAGTAAGGGACGGGGGGGCTGCGACAGAAGCCCACAGGCCAACATCAGTATCATACGTTCACAAAGGCAGTTGTGATGAAACTGCAGCGTGTGTAAGCACTCAGTGCAGAACAGAAATGGCACCAGGGCTAAATCAGACTCCTCTTCCCTTTAATCGAAGAGGACTGAACTCTCTGTCACCAACCAATCTAAAGTCTGCTCAACATAAGGGACCATCTACACATTTTCATGCTGAAGCTGTCCCCTTATCCTCATTGGGCGAGTTGCCATGCTCAGTGATCCTGCAGCGTGTGACCGCGCTCACTGTGCTGACCCAAACAGGAAACGGGCTGGAGTCAGAAGATCTGCTCGTTTGCAAAACGTGCACTCCCCCTGACCCATGACCCCCCAACAAAAAGGTGAAAAACAGACATTCTGTTCAGCCTTTGTCTAATAATGACAGCAGATTGCCTCTGCCCCCAAACACTCTCGATCAGAGCAGTACGGCGGTACATCTGCGGGAAGGCCCTCTCCCTAACGTGGTCGGCCTTCAAAGGACCACAGAAATCGGGTTTTTGAGGGAGAGCTGGTTCCACCACCTGCTCCTCTCCAGGGACCCTCCACGTCACCGTAAGGAACAGTTTCGCCGATTAGGCTGAGAACTGTGGCTAATTTTAGTTTGGTGGCAGAGAAGAACAAACTGGTGGCCTCAGGCCTGCCAGAGAACATGGTAAATACCATTCAAAACGCACGAGCTGTGTCAACACAGTCTCTCTACGCCAGGAAATGGCATATTTTTGAAGCTTGGTGCACAGAAAGAAATATTATTTCTTATTCATGTGACTTGACCCAGTTCCTCACCTTTCTTCAGGACTTGTTGGAGAAAGTTCGCTCTTTCTCAACGATTAAGGTGTTCCTATCTGCAATTTCAGCTTGTCACGAGGGCTGGGGGAGCAGAACGCCTGGTGCGCACCCGCTCATAATAAGATTTATGAAGGGTGTGCTAAGGAAGAAACCCCCCAGCAGGATCTTGACCCCTGGATGGGATCATAGTATGGTCTTGGGGCTCTCTGTGACCCCCCATTCGAACCACTGAGCGACATTAAGATAGATTTATTATCTTATAAGACCGCTCTTCTCCTGGCTCTTTGCTCGGCAAAACGTGTGGGTGACCTCCACACTTTGTCCGTACATCCAATGTGTACCAGGTTCGCCCCTGACGGGTCAAAGGTCACCCTAAGGCCTAATCCTGCATATATCCCCAAGGTTTTGACTTTAAACCCCAGAAGTCTGGACTTTGGTCTCTCTTCTTTTTCACTTGCTCCTGTCCTCACTCAGGAACAAGAAAGGCTGAAGGCTCTCTGCCCCGTGACAGCTTTAAGCACTTACATACAGAGAACAGCCGAATGGAGAAAAACAAATCAACTGTTTGTGTGCTTTGCTACACCTGCTACAGGAAAAGCCCTATCAAAACAACGCCTCTCACACTGGGTGACTGAGACCATAAAAAGGGCGTACAGTAGCAAAGGTCAACAGGTGCCCTCTGGAGTGCATGCCCACTCCACTCGGGGCTTGGCCACCTCATGGTCACTGTTCAAGGGTGTACCGGTTGCAGACATCTGTGCTACTGCAAACTGGAGCTCAACAAATACGTTTGCAAAGCATTACAGTTTGGATGTTACTGCGTGTGATGTCACTCAGGCTGTCCTTTCTAACACACAGTAGAAAGCGGCTTGAGATGCCTATTGAATAAAGGCGGACGTTCACACTAGGATGCATTTTACTGAGCATTTCAAGGGCGTGAATGAATGACGTTCCCATAGCATATGTTGCACCGAGTGACATGACTGATAAGGGAACTGAAAGTTATGCACCATAACTCATGTTCCCTGAAGGAAGGGAATGAGTGCAACATACCTGGCCCTTTTCAATGCTGAAAGCTCAGTGAAGTGCCTTTTGGAGATCGATGGATGGGCGTCAGCGGCTTAAGTACCCAGAGGGCGGGGCCTCTGGCGCGACACTGACGTCCCTGCCGTAAAGGCATGATTGTATTCCTTCAGGTAACCGCGCAGAGCACAATTTCCCATAGTGATATGTTGCACCTCAATCCCTTCCTTCAGGGAACATGAGTTATGGTGCACAACTTTCAGGTTTTCTGATGGGCTGGACTGATTGGGTTGTTTTTGAGTGTAATAAGAAAAAGCACAGTTGAAAAGAACAGTTGGCTTTTCAACAATAGACTCAACTTCTTTAGTCGGAAGTGATGGCAGATTGATAAAAAAAACAAAAAAATAACTTTGGCACAGTTTCTGAGGACAGGTTTCTACTATGTACCTTGAGTTCAAAGTTCATTCACATCACATGTGGTCATCAAGGTCCCAGTTACATCACATGTGGTACATGAGGTAGCCAGTGTATCTCTTGTGCCGGTCCCAAGCCCGGGTAAATGGTGAGGGTTGTGTCAGGAATGGCATCCGATGTAAAACACTTGCCAAAACTATAATACTGTACGACTATACGAGTTCATCAATGTGAAACCATACCAGATCGGTCGAGGACCGGGTTAACAACGTCCGCCACCGGTGCTGTTGACAAACAGGGTGCCGGCGGAAATTGTACTACTGTTAGTCGAAGACCCCGAGGAGGGAAACGTGTCAGGAGACAGAGGGAGAGGAGGAACGTGAAGACTGTAGGACTGAGGGTTGCAACTCTAAATGTGGGGACAATGACAGGCAAAGGTAGAGAGCTGGCTGACATGATGCAGAGAAGAAAGGTAGATGTTTTATGTGTCCAAGAGACCAAGTGGAAGGGCAGCAAGGCTCGCAGTATTGGAGCAGGGTTCAAACTGTTTTACCATGGTGTGGATAGAAAGAGAAATGGAGTAGGGGTGGTCCTGAAGGAGGAGTTGGCAAAGAATGTAGTAGAGGTGAAGAGAGTGTCAGATAGGGTGATGTGTCTGAAGGTAGAAGTAGAAGGTCTGATGCTAAACATAGTCAGTGGTTATGCTCCACAGGTTGGATGTGATGGGGAGGAGAAAGATAAATTTTGGAAAGATTTGGATGAAGTGATAGAGAGTATTCCCAGGGAGGAAAGAGTGGTGATTGGAGCAGACCTGAATGGACATGTTGGTGAAGGAAACAGAGGGGATGAGGAAGTGATGGGTAGGTTTGGTGTCAAGGAAAGAAACCAGGAAGGACAGATGGTGGTGGATTTTACCAAGAGAATGGAAATGGCTATAGTCAATACCTATTTCCAAAAGAGGGAGGAACATAGAGTGACCTATAAGAGTGGAGGAAGGAGTACGCAGATCGACTACATTCTGTGTAGAAGAGGAAACCTGAGGAGATTGGAGACTGTAAGGTTGTGGCAGGGGAGAGCGTGGCCAGACAGCATCGGATGGTTGTGTGTAGAATGACTGTTGTTGCGAAGAAGAGAAAAAGAGTAAAATCAGAGAAGAAGACCAAATGGTGGAAGATGAAGAAGGAAGAATGTTGTGAGAAATTCAGAGACGAGCTGTTAAAGGCTCTGGGTGGTAAGAAAGAGCTTCCAAGTGACTGGGCTACTACAGCAACAGTAATTAGAGAGACAGGTAGGAAGGTACTTGGTGTGTCATCTGGACAGAGAATGGATGATAAGGAAACCTGGTGGTGGAATAGTGAAGTGCAGGACGCCATTCAAAGAAAGAGATTAGCCAAGAAGAAATATGACAGTGAGAGGACTGAAGAGAGGAGACAGGAATATAAGGAGATGGGACATAGAGCAAAGAGGGAAGTAGCTAAGGCAAAGCAGAGGGCGTACAATGAGTTGTATGGGAGACTGGACACCAAAGAGGGCGAGAAGGACTTGTACCGATTGGCAAGACAGAGGGATCAGGCTGGAAAGGATGTGCAGCAGGTTAGGCTTATTAAAGATGGGAATGGGAATGTTCTAACAAGTGAGGAGAGTGTGATGGGTAGATGGAAGGATTACTTTGAGGAGCTAATGAATGAAGAGAATGAAAGAGAAAGAAGAGTGGAGGTCATACAGACTGTGGACATGGAAGTGGGAAAGATTAGTGAGGGTGAAGTCCGGAAAGCTCTGAAAAGAATGAAGAAGGGGAAGGCAGTAGGACCTGATGACATACCAGTGGAGGTTTGGAAATGTCTTGGAGAGATGGCAGTGAGGTTTTTGACTCAAATATTTAATGGAATATTTGAGGGTGAGAAAATGCCTGAAGAATGGAGAAGAAGTGTGCTGGTTCCCATTTTTAAGAACAAGGGTGATGTACAGAGTTGTAGCAACTACAGGGGAATTAAGTTGATGAGCCACACAATGAAGATCTGGGAGAGAGTTGTGGAAGCAAGACTTAGACAAGAGGTGACTATCTGTGAGCAGCAGTATGGTTTCATGCCAAGAAAGAGCACCACAGATGCATCTTTGCTTTGAGGATGTTGATAGAGAAGTACAGAGAGGGTCAGAAAGAACTCCATTGTGTGTTTGTGGATTTAGAAAAAGCATATGACAGGGTGCCAAGAGAGGAGGTGTGGTATTGCATGAGGAAATCTGGAGTGGCAGAAAAGTATGTTAGACTGGTACAGGACATGTATGAGGACAGCAGGACATGTATGAAGACAGCAGGACATGTATGAAGACAGCAGGACATGTATGAAGACAGCAGGACATGTATGAAGACAGCAGGACATGTATGAAGACAGCAGGACATGTATGAAGACAGCAGGACATGTATGAAGACAGCAGGACATGTATGAAGACAGCAGGACATGTATGAAGACAGCAGGACATGTATGAAGACAGCAGGACATGTATGAAGACAGCAGGACATGTATGAAGACAGCAGGACATGTATGAAGACAGCAGGACATGTATGAAGACAGCAGGACATGTATGAAGACAGCAGGACATGTATGAAGACAGCAGGACATGTATGAAGACAGCAGGACATGTATGAAGACAGCAGGACATGTATGAAGACAGCAGGACATGTATGAAGACAGCAGGACATGTATGAAGACAGCAGGACATGTATGAAGACAGCAGGACATGTATGAAGACAGCAGGACATGTATGAAGACAGCAGGACATGTATGAAGACAGCAGGACATGTATGAAGACAGCAGGACATGTATGAGGACAGCAGGACATGTATGAAGACAGCAGGACATGTATGAAGACAGCAGGACATGTATGAGGACAGCAGGACATGTATGAGGACAGCAGGACAGTGGTGAGATGTGCTGTAGGAGTGACAGATAGCTTCAAGGTGGAGGTGGGAGTGCATCAAGGATCTGCTCTGAGCCCCTTCTTGTTTGCTCTGGTGATGGACCGACTAACAGATGAGGTCAGGCAGGAATCCCCATGGACTATGATGTTTGCAGATGACATTGTGATCTGTGGTGAGAACAGGGAACAGGTGGAAGAGAACTTGGAGAGGTGGAGGTATGCACTTGAAAGAAGAGGAATGAAAGTCAGCCGTAGTAAGACAGAGTACATGTGTGTGAATGAGAGGGAGGAGGTGGAACAGTGAGGCTACAAGGGTCAGAGGTCACAAAGGTGCAGGACTTCAAGGACTTGGGGTCCACTGTCCAGGAAAATGGGGAATGTGGTAAAGAGGTGAAGAAGAGAGTCCAGGCAGGATGGAGTGATGGAGAAAAGTTTCAGGAGTGATTTGTGACAAAAAGGTGTCAGCAAAGGTCAAAGGAAAAGTTTACAAGACAGTGGTGAGACCAGCTATGTTGTATGGTCTGGAGACAGAGACATGGACAAAAAGACAGGAGACAGAGACATGGACAAAAAGACAGGAGACAGAGACATGGACAAAAAGACAGGAGACAGAACTGGAAGTGCAGAAATGAAGATGCTGAGGTTCTCCTTAGGAGTGACAAGGATGGATAAGATCAGGAATGAGATCATCAGAGGTACAGCACATGTTGAACAACTGGGAGATAAAGTTAGGGAGGACACACTGAGATGGTTTGGACATGTCCAGAGGAGGGACAGTGGGTATATTGGTAGAAGGATGTTAGAAATGCAGCTGCCAGGAAAAAGACACAGAGGAAGGCCAAAGAGGAGATATATGGATGCAGTTAGAGAGGACATGGAGGTAGTTGGAGTGAGGACAGAGTGAGGTGGAGGAGGATGACTCGCTGTGGCGACCCCTGAAAAGGGAAAAGCCGAAAGAAGAAGAAGAAGTTCATTCTTTCAACCTTTATTTCTACAGGTTAGTATTGTTGACTCGCAGGGACTCATTTACAAGAGAGACCTGATTTAGACAGAACATGTAAAGCACAGACAACAACAACAACATTAATAAATGCAGTTAAAATAAAAGTAGTGTTGTAAAATAATAATGTATATAAAACAGCAGCCTGAACATGAGTCTGTAGTGAGCAGATGAGTATGAAAACAGCAGCTTAAAGGCAAGAAATCAGTGGCATGGATAATCAGCAGCATGGATAAAGAGACTTATCACCAGTTAAAGTGTCGTCACAGTGATTATTCTGGTTATTTATTCATGAGTCTAACAGCTTCAGGGTAGAAGCTGTTCCTCAGTCTAGTGGTTCTACACTTAAGGGTCCAATAAACCTAAGCGTCCTACCTGGACGCCACTCTACGCGTGCATTCTGTGCGCATGCGTTCGCTGTTACAGCTTTTTTTTTTTTTTAAATGCTCGCGTTTTCGCTCCAAATCCTTGTTGTACTGTGAGCAGCTGCAGCTGTCCCCTCTGCAGCTGCGAGCAGAGGGGACAAACTGACGTCGCTGATTGGTCACTTGCTGACACGCCTACTTAAATGATTGACAGCTCGTCAGAAAACTCGAGAACTCATCATGAAAGCAGCCCGCTGCGGTGTTCTGCTGCGGTGTTTCTACTTTATATGTTATAAAAAGTTCTAAGAAATAAAAATAATAACAGGGAGCGCTTTTCCTGCAGCTCACCGCCCACCAGGAAATATATAAAACCTCACACAGCCAGGTAGGACCTGAATTCATTCATTTCAGTCATCG
>JBBPBX010024016.1:0-10584 GCA_038048925.1 Garcialebias charrua
TACTATATATATATATATATATATATATATATATATATATATATATTATATATATATATATATATATATATATACAGGTAGTCCCCGACTTACGAGCGAGTTCCGTTACGAGTATCTCGTAAGATGAAAAACTCGTAAGTCCGACAACGCACGTGCTATCTCGTAAAACCGGAACAGCGCTCGTAAATAGGAAAAAAGACGCCAAAGTGCCTTAGTGCCAACTGCAGCTGTACTTTTAGTTATTTTCATCACAGAAACAGCATACTGTACTGTACAGTACAAAACAGATAAATAAAAATATAATTTCTTACTTTGAGCTGATCAAGCTTGTCTCGTCTGTTAGCACGTCCGAGCATGTCGGGGCTCCATACATTCTGCTGCTCTAACGTCGTCCAAACTGTTTAGAGGAAGGACTGTTAGCTTGTTAAGTCCATACATTTGAAGCCATGAAAGGAGTTTACTTTAATAAACTTACCGAAAGCCGTTTCTCCGCGGTGTTCGTTCATCCAAAACAAGCTGACCGCGTGAGCTGTTTGTTGTTAGCCACCGCCATTAGGCCTGCAATTAGCTCCGTGCTAACGAGTCCATCCATCCAAAAAAGGCACATGTTTCATAGTATTTAAACAGTGTCATATCAATGATACACATGCAATTAATCTAAAAAGATTAACGCGTTAATATTACATAATGCACATTAATCGCATTACCTATTTTGACCTATAAAGGCCTCTATCCTGCGGAGGGTTACCTGGATATTCTCCAAATCCACATTCCAGTCTAGTGGGGACAGTAATGCGCTTAAATTAGTTTGCCAACTGCCAATAAAATTAAAAGAACAAGAAGGTTTACATGTTTTGATCATATAGATGGTACTTAATGAGACATTTCAGTTAACATTTATCAGAGTCAGAGTCAGAGAGTCTTTATTGTCATTTGCACCGCATGTGGTACATGTGATGAAAACGAGATTATGTACACGGGGTCCCAGTTACATCCAACAACAAATGCAAGAGAAAAACAGTAATAACATCTAGAATTAACTAAGAAAAACATCAACTAGTAATACACTAAGCCTAATATAGTGGGAATAAACAGCAGCACGAACATGAGTTTGTATGAGCAGATGGTCACAGATGAACACAGATGAACACAGCAACAAGAAAACAGATCAGCATCAGCACAATGTGATATTTTGCAGTGTTTATTTTTTTTTTATTTTTATTTATTCATGAGTCTAACAGCCTCAGGGTAGAAGCTGTTCCTCAGTCTAGTGGTTCTACACTTGATGCTCCTCAACCTCCGTCCTGAGGGGAGTGGGGCAAAGAGTGAGTGTGCTGGATGAGTGAGGTCTTTCATGATGCAGGTGGCTCTTTTCCTGCATCTGGAGGTGTAAATGTCTGTGATGGTGGGGAGACTGACTCCAACAGACTTCTGTGCAGCCTTCACCACTCTCTGTAGAGCTTTCCTCTCTTCAACTGTGCAGCCTCCATGCCACACGTTGATGCTGGAGCACAGGACGCTCTCCACTGCACACCTGTAGAACGAGGTGAGAACTGGGCTGCTCAGACCAGCACGTCTCAGCCGTCTGAGGAAGTAGAGTCTCTGATGACCTTTCTTGATCAGGCTGGTGGTGTTGTTGCTCCAGCTGAGGTTATCATTCATGTGTACACCCAAGTATTTGTAGCTGGAGACCACTTCCACTGCAGACCCACCTATTTTCAGTGGGGCGTGGGTGTGTTTGTTCCTTCTGAAGTCCACAATCATCTCCTTTGTCTTCTTCACATTCATGTGAAGATTATTCTCTTTGCACCAGCTCTCCAGATGTTCCACCTCCTGTCTGTAGCTGGACTCATCATTGTTTGTGATGCATCCCACCACCGCTGTATCATCTGCAAACTTAACAATATGACAGCCTGGAAGTGTGGCTGTACAATCATATGTGAGCAGAGTGAACAGAAGGGGGCTCAGCACACATCCTTGAGGAGAGCCAGTGCTGAGGGTTATGGTGGAGGAGGAGAAGTTGTGGATCTTCACGGACTGTGGTCTGTCTGTTAAGAAGTCTAGTACCCAGTTACAAATAGAGGGGCTTAGTCCAAGTGTAGATAGTTTGTCTATCAGAGTTTGGGGGATCATGGTGTTGAAGGCAGATGTGAAGTCCACAAAGAGCAGACGCACGTATGAGTCCTTCTGATCCAGGTGGGTGAGAGCAGTGTGGACCACGGAAGAAATGGCGTCCTCTGTTGATCGGTTCTCACGGTATGCGTATTGATGAGGGTCCTCGTTGATGTTGACGGTTGCCTTGATGTGGGACATGACCAGTTTCTCAAAACATTTAGCGACTATCGGGGTGAGGGCCACCGGTCTATAGTCATTCAGACCAGTCACTGTGAAAATTTTCTCTTCTGCAAATGTTATTTTGCCTTAACAATTCAAGCTTTGCTGTGAGCAGCAGTAAAGCTTCATCATAATTGTTATCCCCCATCTTTTTGTTTTGACTTTGTTTGAATCAATAAAACGGTATTTATAATAGTGTATGCAAATAAATGCTTTCTTAGCGGTGAGTTATTTAACTAAAACAGCTTTCTGGGTTTGTTCCTGTAATCTATAAACAAGTCTTTCCTTCATTCAGTACCTTTTTATTTATTTTAGGCTTTACCTTCAATGAAAAATATGGTAAGTTAAGCCTTCGTGGCCGTATTAACTTAATAGACCTATCTTTTAAAACAATTACTATTAAACCACGCTTAATGTTTTCTGTCTTTCACTCAAACGCCTTCTTAAAGATTTCAAATAAATGCAATGTTCACACTAAAATGTTAGCAGATTTTGTTTTATTTTGCTCCAAGAGAATGTATTTCAGATTCAGTAAAACTGTTTGAGTTGCCGCAGTTATCTGGAGTGAAAAATGTAATTTTGTTTGTTATTTTAAACTTTTTATTTAAAATAAACTGGAGTCATTAATTGTACACAGAAAAACGTTAAAAATGCCATTTTTAACTAAAAGTGTGCAGTTGTGCACACCAATTCTGTTTAAAATTCAGAGATGTGAAGAGCTTAATGTGGAAATGCTCTGTTCTCCATCATTTTTTTTAATTTATTTAATTTGAAAATCAAATAAAAGATGCTTTTTGAGTGATATTTTAAATCTCTTCAGTATTTAAAATGAGCATGAATCGTTTGTCTGTACCTCTGTTATTCTAAAATTTGTAATTAGAATAAACAGGAGTTTTTGTTTGTGTACAGAACAATTTTAAAGCTGGTAATTCACCATAAAAATGCTGACGTTGTAATGTTTTATGAGAAAATTCATCTGTTAACGTCTTCTAACCAACAGGGGGCAGCTTCAAGTCTTAATGTTATCACGAGGAGACTGATTTTACTATTCAGTATTTAAACTGAAAACTACCTTTTAGAGTTAGTTTCTAGTGAGTTCGTGATAAACGCTCGAACCACGTTCTTGTCAGAGACAGATTTATGTTGTTAGACAGTTTAGATGGCTTCAAATGAGTTTTTAAACTTTCAGTGAAATCTCTGTTTGTTCTGTGAGAGTGAACTGCTTGTCACCCAAATTGCACCTGGAAATGACGACACGAATAGGCGGGTCGACGCAGCGCGTCACCAGCTCTGCTGAGCGAGGCGGAGCTCGCTACACAGATACGTGACGTCAACCAATCAATCACAGCGCTTGTAGTTCATTCCCAAGCAACCATGGTGAATGTAGTTTTAAAACCTTCGACCAATGCAGTGCCGGAAATGACGACAGAAGTGGGCTGGTCGCAACGGCGTGCGTTCCCAATTCAGCGAATCAGCGTTCGTAACGAGAGTGATTGACAGCTCACAGCTCTCGTTCATCCAATCACAGCTCATAAACAAACATGCATGACACGTCTCTTTAACATTAGCTTAGCACAATAGAGCGCAACCTTATAGACTCTTAATCAACTCAAACGCTTCAAATTAACTTCCCAAAATTCTGAAACATGGCAATCACATTTAAAACAGGCACAACTTAGCTACGCGTAGTAACCCAGCACTGCAGCTGTTGAACAAACACGGACTCTCTCGGAGCGCGTCAAGGTCGGTTCCGGTCCACTTTTTCATGGAGCAGAAACTCTGGTCTGAACAGAACCACTATCCGACAACGTTCTAACAGTAATATGCTTTTTTGACCTGCTCTAACATGTAAAAATACCAGCACAGCAATCTTGTAGATGTTAAATTAGCTTTTCAGGCAATTTGACTCGGCGGTCATTTTGCAGTGAGATTGCCTCAGCTTGTGCACAACGTAATCTGGACCGGGTCCTTATCAGAACCACCAGACACTTCCAACACAGCGTGACAGATCCCCACCAAACTACTTATAGCGTTTCAAAAGTTGAACAAATAACAATTTCAGCTTCAAATGTCATTAACTGCAGTCCTGCAATCGTTCTGAACACTTTTCCAGCCAAAATAATTAATCTGTTAGAGTCTAAAACTTGGATCCTAATATGCAAACATGACGTTACAGTTCATGAGAGATCACAGATTTATCAATAAACTTTCAGAAACCGTAGGCCACCAGATGAAGTAAACATGAGGGAGACCATATATTGTGTCTTTAAACACATATAGTGCCACCCAGATGTAACTAAAGGATTTTAACAGGGGTCAGTATTAAGCTGACCTCTTTATCCTTAATTAATCTACTTATTCAGATTGAATAGTAATTTCACGGATTCTTTTCTTTTTCAGTTTACCCAATATTTCTGTGATCTTTATGATGGATAAATAAACAAGCCCATTAAGTGACAGAGACGTTAACTTAGTTGGTATGCCAAAGACACTACCATTTATTTAAGATAAATCACTAAATTAACACCATTACACTTGATTGACATGATTTCACTTTCTTTCAAATTAATACGTCAGCACAGTTAAATTTAACACAACAGACTTCAATACTGGATGTTAAACATATTTAGTCTGAGGGCTCTTTAGCTTAAATAGTTTCCAGCTTAGAATTGAGGGAAAGGAGAGGAGGAAAGATGGAGAGATGGTTTAAGGGAAATTGTCTTGAGCATGTTACCAAAGTGACACTTCTCATCCGACTTCTGCTAAAATCCAGGTACGTTTGTAAACAGCTCTTTACCTTTTGACGACAGCCCGGTAAGAGAGAAGACCTTGTAGCTTTTCAGATGCACGGGTCCTTGTGGGAACCAGCACCTCTGAGCAGGTTATTCGTTTACGTTTTCAACGTCTCCTGGGTTCCGCATCGACCATCAGAAAATGCGTCAGCTTCAGGCCTCTGACTTCAAGATAACTATTCCATGAAGGAATAAACAAAGTTTTGAGCTTACGCTCGTTCGAAGTGGACTCATAACAGCATGTTATTTAGTCCTTAGCTGAATGACTGTCCTTGGCGGGTGACAGGCATTCATTCAGCTCTTTGGGACGTCTCCATGTCTTGAAGTTCCCAGAAACTCTCAGGAACCTTCTCGTTCCTTCCAAACTCTTGCAGACTCTGAAGCGTTCATGCAAACAAACGCTTTTACTCAAAAATGTTGAGATTAGAACACACTTTCCTCATTGGTCCGTGGGCCAAGAGGAGTGTGAAAACGTGAAGTGAAAAACTCAAGGTTGACAGCAAGTCTGCTTAGATAACAAAGAGGAATGTTTTGGAAAAGTGTCTGAAAGAGAGGAGACATCTCGACGCTACCGAGAGTTTCAGCTGAACTCAACAAAAACAACTCCTGAGCAAGTCAATCTGACACCTCATTCAACTTTGTCATAGATATTTTGAGTAGACACTTTCATTTGGTCAAGCAACACAGTAATACTACATATTAAAAGAATAACAGCATATAACATATATCATGAAAATGACAAAAGTTATTCTTTTGATTACATTAGAATAAAATCAAAGATAGAAATAGTCTCTTTTGTGACTATGTGACTAATTTGTAGTAAATGTCTTGCTTTACTGAGAGGTCAGTAAAGGTAATCTCTGGAACAGTTCAAAAACACACAGGCGTATTAAAGTGGACATGGTCATGCCCACTACACTTACAAGTAGCTGAGATGGGAATTGTCCTTAGACCTTTGCTTGTCTTCTCCCACACTTTATCCACACTTTGAACTAGGTTATTGCTCTCCACTTGATGAAAATCTGAAGCACCTTAGAGAATTCTTGAAGATGTTTCCATGCATGTGATTTTGCATCAAGAATATGGTAGGACATGCTTGTAGAGCAACGCTGAAAATGCTTTGTGGTATATATGAAGAAGGAAAAAAGAGGTTCCACTGAGATTTGAACTCAGATCGCTGGATTCAAAGTACAGAGTGCTAACCATTACACCACGGAACCACAAAAAACAATGGTTTGGACTTTTTTTCCCAACAGATATTTCACATTGAACGTTAAGATTAATAATACATTTTTGTGAGCATTGTCTTTTTCTCTTAAGTCCATTTTCACACAGCTGTTAAATTTAAGGTCCCACTAAGATTTGAACTCAGATCGCAGGAGTCAGAGTCCAGAGTGCTAACCATTACACCATGGAACCACTATGCTACAACTGTGACAAAACTAGCCTTAATTCTTAATCTACAACAAGTCAATTCAATTGAAACACTTCTGTGCACATGTTCATCAGCTAAACCTTAAAGCTGTAAAAAACCAGTTATCCTGTACATTGGGAACTTTAATACATCCAGAATTGTGTTTTTCTTCAAAGGATATATTTTTTTTTCAAAGGAAAAGTTAATAATCTCTTGTGAAATTGTCCATGCTATGACATATATTAGATCTGCTTCCGGCTCTCGACAAGGCAAGTTGCATATCTTTTTGCTCCTTCCTTCCCTAAGTTTTTCCTCCTCCCTGCTTGCTTTTTGTCTCGTCTGACACTTCAGCGCTCACTCGAACCAATTTGCGATGGAATTAGTAAATTGGGCTGTTTCTTCAATAGATAAGATTTTTTCCACGAAGCGGACCGTGCCAGGAGAAGCTGTCTGCCCCTCTGACACACACGCGGCTGGATACATGATGGACTCGTGGGGACAGTGGCAGCCTATGTGTCTGACCGTCTTGACTGTCGAAGACGTGGAAGATTTGTGGATTATTGGACTATTAGTAGCAGCTGCTCTGTTTTTTGGCATCGGCGGAGCTGTCTGCTACCTGAAGCTGAGGAGAGCTTCGGCGGCTATCAGCGCGCTGGCGAAACTCCCTGATCAGCATGATTCTCTGATCCGGGCCGTGAGCAACTCATCCCAGCTGTTGTATGAGCTCAATCGCACGTTGGGTGCGTCGGTGGACTACCGCGGACCTGGGCGCTTTGGAACTCGTTTACAGCCGCCCGGGCCCCAACAGGGCATGGATGGGGGTTCATAGAACGGAACCTCATATGATTTGGAATTTTGGCCCTGAAACAGCGTCTGGACTTGGAAGGCTGCAGTGAGAAAGTACACTGTGGTCTGGATTGGAATAAACAAAAAGACTATCTAATCTGGTTTCTGCACACGTCCTTGAAAAGAGGCCTGTTTGGAAATTATTCTCCTGGAGCGGAGAGCTGAAGTGCCCTGCTGACCTCCCCCCCATCCCTCCCCCAGAGATCTCTGTGCGTGCCTCGGATAACGCCCAGCTGAATAACTGCTGAACTGTGTTCTCTGAAGTTACTCACAGACTCCATATCTCCTTGCATGTCGTCAAAACTGCAACAATGTCTCGTGTGATTGTGCTTATGCTGATAGAGTTTTTGGGACTTTATCATGGAGTGTCCTCAGGCAATCTTTGATAAATTCTTTTTTTGAATATCACAAATGATACCTACTGTGTTTTTCCTTTTTCCATATCTGTTTTGCTCTTCATCCAGGATGGATGAGAGATGGCCGCGCTGACGAACATGCATGTGTTTTGAATTGCAGCAGCTTAACATTCTCTGACCTCTGGATGACTGTGTTTACATTATCACGTTGTATTGGTTTACTGGTGCAATGTTAATAAAAAATCTCTTATCTCTTATCTCTTATCAGTCAAAAGTAATTTTAGATAAATGTATCACATGCCGAAATAGCTCAGTTGGGAGAGCGTCAGACTGAAGATCTGAAGGTCCCTGGTTCAATCCCTGGTTTCGGCATTTGTGGTGTTTAGTGCTTCAAAACAACAAACTCTGCTGATTTGGGGAACAAACAGTGTATATTTCTTCAAGTGATTTACATATCTGATCCTTCAATGAATCAAACCACACATACACAATAAAGAAATTTAAATGTACAGCAGACACCTTTTTCATGCATTGAAAAACCTTAAGATTGTACCTT
This sequence comes from Garcialebias charrua, assembly GCA_038048925.1. Taxonomy (NCBI): domain Eukaryota; kingdom Metazoa; phylum Chordata; class Actinopteri; order Cyprinodontiformes; family Rivulidae; genus Garcialebias; species Garcialebias charrua. The sequence goes on from JBBPBX010024016.1 coordinate 8,299, forward strand.
CTAGCTTTCTTCTTGGACATTGTATACCTTGTATGTGTACAGTATTTTCTGGTGTATAGGTCGCACCTGTGTATAGGTCGCATTGTCCAATTATCACCAATAGATTGGAAAAATCCCTAGATAGGTCACACTGGTGTATAGGTCGCACCTACGTTTAGCTCTGCTGCAAATGTCTGCCACAGGAGCACACAGCAAGGCTTTTAAGAAGATGTAAGCTGGGTTTATACTAGCATCTCATGTCTTGTACCTCCCGCCGACATGTCTTTTACCTCCCGCTGAGTGAACCCAGTCACCGACCGCATGAGTGTTTATACTTGGCAAGACTTGGGGGGATAAATTATAATAAATTATAATAAATCCCTCCCTCTTCCCTCCCACTGCATTCCTGGATTTCATGAAAAAAATGAAAGGAGGCAGAAGAAAAAAATCTCATTATTTCTGCCCCTTCTTCAAACAAAATTAACAATCAATTCAAATAGCAATCACATATATAAAAAAATATAAGATATTAAATGATTTCTCACACAAAATAGGCTTTAGTTACAGTTTTGCACGCTGTACCCGTATAACCGTATTTAAAAAAAAAAAAAAACTCAACCATGTGAGATTCGAACTCACGTCCTTTGAGTGGGAGCGCAACGTCTTTACCACTAGACCAACACGGCTTGTTGTTTCACAGCGGAATTTGCTTTCTTTTAAAGGGTGCATGCAGGAAAGGCATGCTTTTGAGTGCGCGCGCGTAAATAAATAAATATATATATATATATATATATATATATATATATGTATTGGTGTGTGTATGTGTGTACGTGTGTGTGTGTGTGTGTGTGTGTTGGGTAGTGTGCTGAGGCGCACGGTACAGAAAAGTTTCTCTTCAAATGTCTGTCAAAGCAGAAACAAAAAACGCCCACAAACTTTGAACCAATCACACGCTGCGAGCCGCATCGTCGGCGTCTTGAAGTTCTGCTTGGGGGCTATGCACACGACAGCTGTCGAACGGGGGATCGCAGCGGGAGTGCGGCGAAAAGTTGCGCAATGTTTGCTCACTCAACGGGGGGTAAAAGACATCCGACGGGCCGTCGGCTGAAGTATAACAAGGCCTGATTAACACTTCAAAACAATTATTTGTTTGATAAAAATTATAGCAATATATGTCTGAGCTGAACTTTTCCTTAATAAATGAACGTAATTGTGAAATGAGCTGGATTTAAAAAATTGTTTCACCGAAAGTGATAACAAGCCACATATAGGTCGCAGCTGAGTATAGGTCGCAGGCCTTGAAAAAACCATAAAAAGGTGCGACCTATACACCGGAAAATACGGTAATTGTGCCAATTATACAGAGAAGATACTTCATTTAGTCTCTCAAGGAACAAATCCCTTTGAATGACCTGTTCAAGACTTACAAGTAGCTGAGATGGGAATTGTCCTTAGACCTTTGCTTGTCTTCTCCAACACTTTATCCACACTTTGAACTAGGTTATTGCTCTCCACTTGATGAAAATCTGAAGCACCTTAGAGAATTCTTGAAGATGTTTCCATGCATGTGATTTTGCATCAAGAATATGGTAGGACATGCTTGTAGAGCAACGCTGAAAATGCTTTGTGGTATATATGAAGAAGGAAAAAAGAGGTTCCACTGAGATTTGAACTCAGATCGCTGGATTCAAAGTCCAGAGTGCTAACCATTACACCACGGAACCACAAAAAACAATGGTTTGGACTTTTTTTCCCAACAGATATTTCACATTGAACTTTAAGATTAATAATACATTTTTGTGAGTATTGTCTTTTTCTCTTAAGTCCATTTTCTCTTAAGCAATATCACACAGCTGTTAAATTTAAGGTCCCACTGAGATTTGAACTCAGATCGCAGGAGTCAGAGTCCAGAGTGCTAACCATTACACCATGGAACCACTATGCTACAACTGTAACAAAACTAGCCTTAATTCTTAATCTACAACAAGTCAATTCAATTGAAACACTTCTGTGCACATGTTCATCAGCTAAACCTTAAAGCTGTAAAAAACCAGTTATCCTGTACATTGGGAACTTTAATACATCCAGAATTGTATTTTTCTTCAAAGGATATAATTTTTTTCAAATGAAATGTTAATAATCTCTTGTGAAATTGTCCATGCTATGACAGATATTGGATCAGTCAAAAGTAATTTTAGATAAATGTATCACATGCCGAAATAGCTCAGTTGGGAGAGCGTCAGACTGAAGATCTGAAGGTCCCTGGTTCAATCCCTGGTTTCGGCATTTGTGGTGTTTAGTGCTTCA
>JBBPBX010024016.1:12273-24878 GCA_038048925.1 Garcialebias charrua
AAAATAACTAGAACAAGAAGCACATAATAATAATAATAATGAATTCAATTTATAACGCGCTTTTCATTAGTGAAAATCTCAAAGCGCTACACACATTGAATGCTACACACATTCATACACCGGTAGTGGCAGACTACCATGCAAGGTGCTTTCCAGTCCTACCGGGAGCACGTGCTAAAAGCCGGCTTCTGAGAGTCCAAAAGGAGGTTGGCTTGAAACACAGCAATGAAGGCTACTTATGGGACAGATCTGGTTGGCGGGCCACGGACTGATGAAGTCTTCAGGATGGAAGATGAAACGTTTCTCCCTTAAAGAAACTGGTCCACATGAAATGATTTTACCTTCTTTTGTTATCTACTAGGATGATTGAGCTTACAAACCTTTAAGAAGAACAAAAGAACATGAAAAAGAACAACAAGAACAAGAATGAAAACATGAAAAAGAACAAAAACAAGAACATGAAAAAAAAACAAGAACAAGAATGAAAACATGAAAAAGAACAAGAACAAAAACAAGAACATGAAAAAGAACAACAAGAACAAAAACAAGAAAAAGAAGGACAAGAAGAATAATGCATATTGCCCACCACCTTTTGTCCCACAGTTTTCGTCTAAGATCACCTTATATTGAGAAATGATGCAGCTGGAACTGATGTGAGGTCTGATACAATATCCTGACATGTCAGCGTATGTGTTGGGACTAACTCTCAGTTACTACCAAACCAAATCTTAGCTCTATACAGTACAGTATCTGTAAAATTTATGAAGTGAGAGACATTTTTTTTGTTGGCTAATTCCAGTGAGTACGGTAGCTGTAGCCATCTTGAATTGGGCTGACTTCAACAGTTAAAGCAATAGTTTTAGGCAAAGATGTTGTGAAATGCGCAGCATTTGGAGTACGTGTTGGGAATGACTCTCAGCCACTACCAAAGTTTCACAATCTGAAATTGATAAAATCGTTGGGATTTTTGTTTTTTAAGGTCAGCTGACTGGGTTGGGTTGACTCAAAAAGTGTATCTGTTGTCAAATAGTTTCCTGTAAGTTTCAATACATTATGGCCAGTTGTTACCGAGATATTTGACTAAATTACAGACACAAAAGCAGAAACGGGCAACAAACAAAAAAATAAAAAATAAATCACATGCCTTGTGACTGTGGGTTCAGGTGCAGGAGATTACTTTAATACTTTACTATCAGTTGAGCAGGAAAAATATTTGAGACAATTCTAATCTGTATTTGCATCAGGAAGATACTTCATGGTTGAAGTGAGGCTCTCAGTGCAAACAGAACAGACTCATCTCAGGCTACAAAAACAAACAAAGTCCCACAGAGATTACAAGAATACAGTGACTAATCCAACAGACTGGATTCAAAGGTCCACAGAAAAACGACTGGAGAACATTTTCCACGGGAATAAAAACACTCATTCCAATCAGACAACGAAAACTTCAGGAGGCAAATAGAGATTTCCCACAAAGTAGAAAGTACTCGTCAGTCAGATCAGCTTTGAATTAACAGTCTACTGTCAGATTAAACTATGAGTCGCATAAGCCAGAACAACACCGAGAAGAATAAAAGATGGAGAGGGTTTGAAACAGCTCATAATGCAAAGCTCATCTGTAAAACACGTGGAGGCAGAGTGACATGTATGAATTCCTTTGGCAACAAGATCCAAGTGTTTACTGATGACGGGATGAAAGACGGAAGCAGCCGCACGGAAATTCAAGCGTAAGAAGATTTACCGACAAACCAGATTTGAAAAGATCCCGTTTAAAAGAACAAGTTGGTCATCGGCTGTGTGGTTAATATTTGTTTTGTATTCAACGCTATGACTTAAAAAATACAGTATAAGGATAGAAGGGCAGCACAGAAACTAAAGAAGAATTAGAGAAATTACATTTTCCGTGAGAACGCTGAGTGCTGGATGACTGCTGAAGTTGGCTGAAGAAGCCGAAACAGCGTTGTTAAAGCTAAAACAAGGAGAACTTAAAGCTAAAAGGAGCAAATCACTAAAAGTAGTAGCTTAAAATAGCTAAATAGCTAAAACCTAAATAACAAAAAGGCTAAATGTAGCAAAAGGCTAAAAGCTTCCTTCCTCCCGCAGAGATCATCACAGTGAGTAAATTCCTACGGTCGATTTTGTAAATGTTTTACGCCGGATGCCTTTACTGATGAAACCTGGGCTTAAAACGATAGCTAGAAGCTAAATGCTGCAAAAAGATGGCTAAAAGTTAAAACAGTCTGCCTTCATCGGCTTTTAATGCAGCATAAGAGCTGACCTTGTTTGCATCATTTTAATGCTTTCATTTTATTTTTGTTTGTATTATCTTTTCACTACCGTATTTTCCAACATATAAGTCACAGTTTTTTTGCATAGATTTGTCAGTCCTGCGACTTAAGGGCGAGATACACTCGAGCGTCCTCACGATACGCCAATACGCAGCGTACGTACGCCCCGTACGCAGCGTAGCCCCGCGTAGCCCCTCAGGGCAAGTACGCGCAAAAGTATTTTTTTACTACGCATACGCGATTCGCATACGCGATGCGCGGTGTCTGATCTAAACTTCCCCGGCGCCGGACTGTTTTGTATGTTACACAAATGAAATAAATTCCTCTTTTTTATCGCTGATCGGGCCTTTTCTTTTGTTTTTTTGCCTAAAGTCAAGTAACCGCTTCTTCCTCCGTTCACTCGATGAATGAAATGAATGAATTCAGGTCCTACCTGGGTGCGCGATGTTTTATATATTCCCTGGTGGGCTGTGGTGGGCTGTGGGCTGCAGGAAAAGCACTCCGTGCTCAGCTGCTCATATTACAACAAGGAGAACGCGAGCGTTTGGAGCGAAAAACTAGCGGAAGTGACGATCGGAAGTGACGGTACGGAGGAAATGACGTTAGAATTTGGAGCGAAAACACGAGAATCTACGCGAGAACGAAAGCCGAGTGTAGCAGCGGCTCCGTATACGCGCGTATACGGAGTCTGCTTCAGTGTATCTCGGGCTTTATACGTCCAAGTAGAGTTGCATTTGCACCCAAAAAAATCTCCCCAGCCCGCAGTCATCATTTCTGAACTCCACCCGACATGACGAATTAACAGTAATTACAAGTCTGAACCCAGAAAAAAAACAAATATTTTTAATTAGTTATTAAAGGTCGGGGACGAGCGGCTGAATCAAGTGGCAGAAGATCGGAGCTGAGGGGGGTGTTTGTCCTTTCATGGCTGTAAAGGAGAATTAAAACCCCGTTTCTGCCTGCATTATGATTTATTCACATTCCCTGCTCTGACACTGCTTTGGGATCTCACCTGTTTGGGTCGTTGGCCGTGCGAATGAACGTCCATTTGGGCAATGGATCGCCTGCTGGCAGTATAGTCCCATCTGAAGTTTAACGGAACTTTTTACGTCTTTCAAGGCCGTTAGCTCGCAGTGAACTGGCCACGTGCAGCTGGTGATAGTATGGCAGGCCATGTTATCATATAATTGGATCGTGGCTCATCCTGACCCAATTAAAAGCCTGACATCAACCCGGCCAGCTCATCCAGCACATTATCCTGGCACAGCCCGCCTCAAGTTTGGGTTGGGCGGGGCCGGGCTTAGAGCTCGGGCTAAAAATGACAGCTGTATGCCGAAGCGGCTTTTGTAAGATTTTTTTGTTATATTCATAATGCAATTTTTGTCTGACGCTTTAAATTTCGAAGACTGCAACAGCAAGACCTCTCGTGCATGTTCGCTTCACTCAGCTGGTGTAGATGGAGGAACACTGGAGCGCTAGCGGCTCTGGCCGCGATGGATGGATGATGGCTGGATGGCACCACCCAGGCAAATTTGTTGTAACCATTAAACGCATAATAAATGCGACGGTTCAGCAGTGATGCATAATAAATGTGATTTATATATGTTTTTCCCTCCTCATGATGCTTTTATTGACTGATGTGACTTATACTCCGGAGCAACTTATACGCTGGAAAATACGGTATGTATCGTTTTGTGTGCAGCACGTGGCCAGTGACAGCTGTTTTTAAATGTGCTATAAAAATAAATCTGACAGGATTCAAAACAGATTTTTTTTTTTTAAATGCAGGGAAGTAAAAAAAAAAAGAAAGAAATGATATAAATGCTGACTCAGGATTGATTTACCTGGAGCCATCTGGCAGCTTTCTGTCAAAGGAGGTGCTTCGTGGGATGGCTGCCTGGTGCTGCTGGAGGATCTGCTGACACTGCAGGCGGTCGGGGCCCTGAGTGGGCGAGCCTCGGGACAGAGGCGCTCCGGCAGCTGTGGGCACCCGATGCCAGGTCGTGTTTCTCCTGAAGGGTGTCTTGTACTCGCAGGGCGTACCCTCGCTGTCCACTTTATACTCCACCATTGGTATCCGGTAAAGCTCGGAGCAGCCTCTGAGAAAGAGACACAAAGGTCAAAAGCTCTTTTTTTTTTTAAACATATCAAGTATCACCAATTTCAAATTCTCATTTTACTCTTAACCTGAAAAAAATGACCAGGTTCTTTATGTAAAGAATCAAAATTTATAACGAGACTAAATTTTGGATCATAGGGTTTTGATGCCGTTTACCCTCCAATTAACAAAAATAACAAAACTTTACGTTTATAAGTTGAGCACTAAAAAGGCAGTTAATGAAACAAGATTACCACAAATAGCATATTTTACACATTGGCAAACTGTTACACAACAATCTCTATAGTAATGGTCCGGACAAGCAAAGATCTTGTATGTTTGACCTTGATTTGTGACCTTAACCTTGAAGCTGGGGTGATGAAAAGTGAACGCAACATTCCGTCTAGAGGTCGTGCATAAACATATTAAGTTTCGGTAAATTATCTTGAGCAGATCAGAAGTTATGGGTTGGACAAGAGGAAGTTTACAGATTATACCAGGACTATTCAAGTGGTGGCCGGGGGGCAAAATCAGGCCCACGGGCGTGCTCAGTTGGGCCCACCAATGGGTTCGTTTTTAAATAAAACTAGATTTTAAATCTTAAAACAATCTTACTTAATGAGAATAACTGCTGGACGTCCGGCCCCTGAGCTCTTGGCTTTCAGTAACTGTGCCCCCCGAGCAATTTAGATGACCAGTCCCGGACTATACCACAATACCTGTGACAGTACCGTATATAAAAGTGTAAAATCTGTCAATAACAGGCTGCTTGAAGCATAAATGTAAATCTACACATGCAGACTAAAGCTTGTGTTTATCTTAAATGTCAAACACATTTGGCTTTGCACACAAAGGACCTGCAGGCACATCAGATATACAGAGATACAGGGGGGAGAACCTATAGAAGATTTTAATAAGAGCTGAAAATCCTAAAGCCAACAGATATGGGTTTACCCTGAGTCACGCCACACGAAAGGCGTTTTGCCCCTCAGAGTCCATAGCATTACTGCAAACACTGAAGAGATCTCAGAGGACGAGGCCTGTGATGCCATTTCATGCAACATTAATCTTCAGGCCTGGGCAGAGGTGTTGTGAGTATGTCTGAAAGGAAGGTGGGTTTCACTGGGTGGTGGGCCGGGGTTAAACAGCCTGGACGCTACGCTGGCTCTCCAACAGCATCTCAAGCGTGGCCCAAGTCATTATGCTGCCCTCCCCCTCCTAAGACTAATTTCCAGGATCCACTGGAGGATGGAAGGCTCTGTATACTTTGCTGTGGTAGAAAAACCTACACAGCCGTGCTCGAGGAGGATGGTCTGATTTCAGAATCTGTGGTGAAGGGGGCTGAATAATTCCTCTCAGAGGGACCCTTTCATCAAACTGGGCCATGAGTGGCATGGTTGTTTACAGCTGACCTCCCACCGGAGCTGTGGGTGAAGCAACTGGAAGCTCTTCCTCTACTTCCTTTGACGTTGTGTCTCTCACATAAGACCATATCTGATCTGGCCACGTCCGTAAAAACTGAATACACCCTGCAAAATTTACAGTGACTGATTGTTGTACATACATGCTATCACAGCTTCCAAAGATGATAATGTCGTTGAAAGTTTATCGGTCTGAAGCGTTAGCAAAATATCTTAATTTTAATTTAACATTCAGAAAGTACTCACTGGATGTACTTCTACTGTACTGTGTGGTGGACATCTTCCTCAGACACATTTTAAAATGTGAAGAAATAACTCAGTTTTGCTATCTTCTTTGAAATTACCTAACCTTTTTTGAAAAACTAAAAATATACTTAAAACTTTCTTTTTTTTTTTTCTTTTTTTCTTTTTTTTTTTCTTCTCTCTTTTGTTTTCTATTGTTTATTGTTTGTTTGTTTATTGTTTATTGTTTAAGGAAATTATACCACTGCTGTTCATTGTTCTTTAGTTTTAGCAGGTCGCTTTCGTAAATGAGCCCTTGAGGTTCAAAAGATTTACCTGACTAAATAAAGGTTGAATGAATGAATGAATATACGCGTTGTAAAATGGTAAATGGAATAAACTTATGCAGCGCTTTTCTATCAAGTCAATACAGTATACTCATAGCCATTTCATACCATTTCATACCACTTTATTTATAAAGCATTTCAAACGGCAACAAGGCCAACCAAAGTGATGCACAACAGAAAAACAAATACGGTTAAATCATTTCATCTGGACCAGTTTCTTTAAAGCTGCTATATGTAACTTTTCTAACAATATATTTTTAACATATTTCTTCACTCTGTCACTAGATTGATGTTAGAGAGGTAATCTCTGAAAAAAACTTTAAAAAAATATTGTCCCCTTGCTTCTCCAGGTGGTAAATAAGCATTTCTAAAAAGAAAAAGTGACCCGCCATTTTCCAGCCAATAAAAACAAAGTTTGTAACCAGCCAATAAAAACCGAGCTTGAATTTGAATCAGCCAATAAAAACAGAGCTTGAATTTGAATTTCAACAGACCACAAGGGGGCAGAGCCATATATGGCTCTGAGGGGGAGGGATCAGAATGCTTTGCTTGTTGAAATTTTTTCTAAGTGCTGATGTTCTACAGAAACTGCAGACTGAACCTTTAAGGGAGAAATGTTTAGTCTCCCATCCGGAAGACTTCGTCAGTCTGCGGCCTGCCAACCAGATCTGTCCCATAAGTAGCCTTCATCAAGCCAGCCTCCTGTTGGACAAAATGTTTCTCCCTTAAAGAAACTGGTACAGATTAAATGATTCAAACTTTTTTGTTGTTATCTACCTGGATGATTGAGCCTATAAACATTTTTTTCTTTTTACCTTTTTTTTCTTTCTGTACAGCAGAAACAAACAAGTAGACTTGGGACCCGAAGGACCCAGGTTCGATCCCCAGTCACTGCATACCTTGTGGTGTCTATGGGCGGCACACCTCATCCCCAAATTGCCCCCCGGGCGCTTTCAATAGCTGCCCACTGCCCCACCTGGTGGTGGTTGGGTTAAATGCAGAGACTAATTTCGTCTTGTATGGAAACATACACAGATGACAAATGTGACATTATTATTATTATTATTATTAACACACACAGCAAAAAAATATACAGGTAGCCCTCGACTTACGGAGATCCGTTCCTACGCTGCGTCGTAACTCGAATTTCGACGTAAGTCGGAACATACGTAAATACTTCACCTTATACGTACAGTACTGTATTTTACCAAGCACTCATGCCGGTTACCCACTGGACCCGTGTCGGGCGGCAGAAGCGGCCGGTTTACATGCAAAGTCTATGTGGAGACGCGTCGAGGCGCGGCGTATGGTGGAAGCGGCCGGTTTACATGCAAAGTCTATGTGGAGACGCGTCGAGGCGCGGCGTATCGTGAAGCGGCCGCGTTTTGAGTGTTTGAAGCGGCGCGGCGGCACGCGACAGTTCCTTTCTGCGCACGCGCGCGTCCGAAGCAAACTACGCGTTGAGCAGCGTCGGATCAAAAAGTTGATGTTTTGCGGCTCAACGCTGCTCGACGAGTCCAGCAAACAATCGGGAGAGCCTCTGCTATGTGATTACACAACGACAACGGGACTTTTTTTGGACTTTTTAAACTTACCCCATCGAGCTTCCATGAATTGGAACCAGACTCCGGTAAGAAACTTGACATTTTTACAGTTGCTGCTGTCCGCTCCAGCGTATGATCACTCCAAACAAAAAAAAACGTTTTAATCTCAACAAAGACTGTCGGAGCTGCAGTTCGGCTCGTAGAAAACCCACTCCAGTAGGAACGGGGGTCACGTGCTGCTGATTTTATCTGCCAGCAGCATGAAAACACAACAACTGATGACCCTCTGCCTCCCCCCAGTGCGCGTCATCAGACGCGTCCCAGTGGGTACCCGGCATCAGTGACAAGCTGCCAAAAGGGGGCGGCAGGAGCGTTCTGACCATTTAGGTGGGTACCCGGCATCAGCCTATCCTAACACAGTACCCTACATAATTATCAAAACACACATACATTTGAAAGCAACAATGAAGGGAGAAAAAAAGAGTTAATTTCCTACTCTGGAATGCTGGTGAAGCCATTTTCTCCGTTCCCCGCTCCCTCCTCCGGATTCTCCATTTGTTTACGTCGTAAAACCGTCGTCCATAAAACAACTACTTTTCCACAGCTGCTGCCTGTCCAGCTTGGTCCAACAAGTTTTTTTTTGTTTTTTGAATGTCCAAAGGACAAGACTTAGCTTTTTTAGAGAGTACAGGGCAGTATTTTTCCGCCGCTACGCTTAGAACGTAAAACCGGAGACCGGAAACTGCATAACTCGGCTTTTCAAAAATAAAATTTTCAAAATATGTATACAGTTTAAAAAAAATACTTTTTTTTATGGAGATGCGTGTCGTAACCACGAAACATAACTCAAGACGAGGACTACCTGTAGATCCAAATGGAAGAAGGTAATGACTAAATGGCTAGACAGGTTAAAAACAAATGACACAGTGTCAAAAGCCAGGGAATAAAAGTGGGTTTTTAAGCGAAACATAAAAACAGTGCGTGCCTGACATGCAGTGGTAACTCATTCCACAGTTTTGGACTTGCAACAGAGAAGGTTCTGTCACCTCTGAGCTACAGGTTCCTGGACCCAATAGAATCATCTGGTCTGCTGACCTCAAAGAGCGCTGTGGGGCATATGGCTGCAGCAGATCAGCGAGATAGGAGGGGGCAGAACTGTTCAGAGTTTTAAAAACATACAGAAGGATTTTGATATGAATTCAAAAGTGAACTGGGAGCCAGTGCAGGGAGGCCAAAACTGGTGTCATGCGCTCTCTTTTGCCTATACCAGTTAAAAATTGGGCTGTAGCCTTTTGGACCAGTTGTAATCATGCAAAGGCGGTCTGACAGATTCCATAAAGAAGAGCATTGCAGTAATCAAACCTGGATGTTATGAACACATGTATTACTGTCTCAAGGTTAGTTTTGGACAGTGTGAGCTTTAATTTAGATAGTCCCCTCAACTGAAAACAAAAAACAGGATTTAACAATCGTGTTTACAAGACTGTTAAGTTTCTGCATCTTCAACAATTTTCTCATTGGAAAATAATCTTTTTATTATCGTTTAGGCTTTAAAGCATACAGCTGGGTGGTCGCACAGACCATATGTCATCATTTCATTACATTATTAAGCCACAAGCCAACTTAGCTCTTCACAAACTGACCAATGGTCGCTACCATTTCCCTTGGTAGCACAAAGGCACATCAGTGGCAGGGTGGTAAGGTGGTAATTAACCCCCTGTGCCACCTCAGTCCGTTCAGAAATCACACAGAGCATTTGAGTTTCAGCTTGAAATATTTAGTGCCTTTAGTCTGAAACTGTGACATGAAAGGCAGTGGAGGACTTGCAAGATTTTTCCACTGATTGCACTCACCTGGTCTACAAGCTAATGCTGAAATCTGGTGGTGTAATTTAGTCCAGTATTAGTTCCTGTTAGAATCCAGAGGACATTACTCGTCTCTAGTCTCTTGCTTCTCTTAAGACTGACTGTGTAACTCTAACACCATCTCCAGCCTCCAGGTCAGCACTGATTGACCAAACACTCATCGCCTTATGTTTCCCTGTGGTTTATACACTGAGAGTGAGAGTCCTTGTATACATTACAAACACTCTGCTCACATCAGATCAGTACAGTATAACCTCTGCTGCTGCTTCCAGCTAAGGCTGTAGCTGTGTCTATGGAGAGGCTCAGGAGAGAAACTCATGCTGTCACCTCTTTGTCATTCTGGTGCAGAAAGCACAGCAAGAGACGGTGGCTAAGACCGTTGCTGTTGACAAGCTGTTACCTAGGCTTAGCCTTTTCCTAAGAGTAATGCCGTGTGGCAGCCAAGTTTGACCACACACACACTCACACACTCGGTTAATCACAGTAATGAGTGGATTAGCAGCCCTGTTTTAAAACAATTGACCAGCAGTATGCAGGATTTGATGCTAGTTGACATCCTGAACAAAAAGTGAGTTAGAAAATGAAAGTAATGGGATAATGGTTCTACCTATTGAGTCACTCTGTACACAAACATCTACTCAGTCAACTCAGTACAGGTAGTCCCCGACTTACGAGCGCTCTAACTAACGAGGTTCCGGACTTACGAGCTGGCGAATTTTTGGAAAAAACGCAAAAAATACTGAGTTTTTCTGTGTTTTTTCACCACAGTTCGTTAGCTAAACATGTGGACACACGTTTCCGATCATTTTTATGCACTCATAAGCAGTTTTTCGATGAAAAACGAGTGTTTGTAGTCGCGCTAGCAAAACCGTTCCAACTTACGAGCGAAATTCCGGACTTACGAGACACGTGGCGGCCGTTCCAAATTACGAGATTTCCGTGTTACGAGCACCTCGTTGTAACGGAACTCGCTCGTAAGTCGGGGACTACCTGTATGTTCCTTTTTGGTGTATCCTGCTTTTATGTAGACACAGACTTTTTCATGCATCAATAAGAGGTCCACCAATGTGAAGGATCTGAATAGTGAATAGTTTTTGAAATTAGTGTTTTTCTGGACTGGAATTGAACCAGTATGGCAAGTAAACCTTAACGTTTGAGACAAAAGATATTCAAGTGGGAGTTACACTGTGTCAAATACAATACATTATACAACACAAGGTGCTACGGATGAGCCAGGTGGTGGTCAGAGTTGGCATTGGCCTCCACAGATTACTCTTCGGCTACCATAATCATCTGAGAAAACTTTACTTTAGGCATTATAAAAACTAGTAAGCATAATTTCCTGAAATGATGGGGTGGCTGGTTTACTTAACCAATGACTGACTGATTGACTGACTTAAAGTCAAAGTCAAAGTCAAAGTCAAAGTCAACTTTATTGTCAGATCTGCAATATGTACAGTGCAGGACATACACAGGACCGAAATTGCGTTTCTCTCAGTCCCTCGGTGCAACAGTAAACATCTAAACATTGAAACACTGAAACATATAATAATAGACATAAGCATAAAAATAGTAAAACTAACACTGTCCTGAGTTTTTTTTTTTTTTGCATAGTGGTATAAAAAAAGAGTATAAAAAGTATAACTAAAATAAACTAAAGGTTTCTAGCATTGACATTTGCAAAGTGGCAAAGCAGCGTATGAGTCAATGTACACAGTATATGTATGAGGTAGTAGTTGATGTTGTTGTAGAGGCAAAAAGTGGCATATGCAGTAAGGCACATTGGGCATCCCTAAATAAGACCGTTCAGAGCACACTGTATATGTACCAGCAGTGGTGTAGATATTAAAGTAGTGTAAATAAATGTAAACAGTAGTAATTACATGTAAGCAGTAGTAATAAAAGTAAACAGTATTAATAAATGTAAACAGAGAATGTAAACAGTATTATGATTATAGGCAGTGATGTAATACAGACATTAGTGCAATTATGAGAAGTAGTGCAAACTGTATGAGCACATGACCGAGAGTTTAGTGAAAACCCGTTTGGTGACACAGAGTCTAGTGTTAAAAACTTTGTGTTGAGTGATAATATGTGAGAAAGTTTTAGTGTTAAGGCAGTTCAAATGGGAGGGGAGGCAGAGCAGGCAGAGTGTTTAGCATTCTGACTGCCTGATGAACAGAGCTGTCTCTCAGTCTGCTGGTTCGAGCCTGGAGACTCCTCAGTCTCCTTCCTGATGGCAGCATACTTAAGTACATACTTACATACTTACATACTTAAGTACTTACTTATGTATTATTTACATACTTATGTACATATGTACTTAAGGTGCATACTTAAAATAAGTACATGTACTTGCATACTTAACGTACGTACTTGCATACTTAATGTACATACTTGCATACTTAATGTACATACTTGCACACTTAATGTACATACTTGCACACTTAATGTACATACTTGCATACATAATTGACATATTTGCATACTTAATGGACGTATTTGCAAACTTAACATACGTAATTGCATACTTAATGCACATACTTGAATACTTAACGTACATACTTGCATACTTAATGCACATACTTGCATACATAACGTACGTACTTGCATACTTAATGTACATACTTGCATACTTATCGTACGTACTTGCATACTTAATGTACATACTTGCATACTTAACGTGCGTACTTGCATTCTTAATGTACATACTTGCATACTTAACGTGCGTACTTGCATACTTAATGTAAGTACTTGCATACTTAATGTATGTACTTGCATACTTAACGTACGTACTTGCATACTTAATGCACATACCGG